>CM053026.1:621605482-621687547 GCA_028564925.1 Lithobates sylvaticus | reverse complement strand
ATAGATTTTTTTTGGTAGCGGGAGCTTATGCTGTCTTTTCCAACAGCTGAAATTCATTTTTAACATGGATTTGGACTGAACCAGCAGCTTATCCTATTCATCTAGGATCTACAGATTCTATACTCTAACCCCTTTTTGGGATTTTATGTTTATATTCTCAGTCCCATTCATACAGGCTCCACAAATTCTGTGCTCTAACCCTTTCCTTGACCTAAATGTTTGGAATCTTGGGCCCAATAATGCAGGCGTAGTACCGCATAGTGAGCTAGAGTGCTTTGTTAAACTTGACTGGCTATTTGGAATCTATAACTAATAATAATAAACTTTAATTTATATAGCGCCTTTAAAGGTAGCTTCTCAAAGGGCTTTACAAAGAAAACACAAGAAATACACAGGCTAAAACAAAGGCAAAAATAAGCAATTATGTGAATGCTTGTCTAAGGAAATAAAAGTTATTAGATTTAATTTGAATTCATTTACAGAAGATGACTCTCTGAGGTTCTTTGTAAGTGAATTCCAGAGTTTCGGAGCATAACAGGAGAAGACAATGGGGTTGATTTACTAAAGACAAATAAACTTTGCACTTTGAAAAGTGCAGTTGCCCTCTGCAAGTGCAGTTGATACAGAGCTTAGTAAATGAGGTAAGGCTTCACTTTACAAAGAATACCCAATCGCATGCAAGGAAAATAAAAAAAACAGCATTGTTGCTTATACATGGTTGGATGATGGAAGTCAGCAGAGCTTCTGCTCTTTTACCAAGCTCTGGAGCAACTGCACTTGCAGAGTGCATTTGCACTTTGCAAAGTGCACACTCTTTTTGCCTTTAGTAAATCAATCCCTCTGTCTCCCATTGAGTGTAGGTGAGTAGGGGGGACACACAGAAGACCAGAATTTTAGGAGAAGAGGTTTACAGGGGGGAGTAGGTTGATAACGGTTCAGAAAGATAATGGGGTGTAAGGCCATAAAGAGCCTTATAGGTGAGCAAGAGGATCTTAAAGTCTATGCAAAATCTGAATCTTAAATGCTGCAACAGCTAAACTTGTGTACAGGAGGGTGAGGCCTGCCTAAATTGCTCTTGGGAGCACAGTAAGTTAATGAGGGAAAAAGAGGGGTGAAAAAAAATGGAGAAGGGAAGGACAGCAGCTATTTTTCTGATAAGGCACTTGAGATGTGCTCGGAAAGATTATCTCTCTGTGAGTTTCATTCTCATGCTGGTCTAGTCCTAGTATCACTTTTATCTGCACTTCTGCTATTCAAACCTGTGAGAGCACAGAATTTAGGCCTGGGACTACTCAAGATAAAGCAGGAGGGTGAAAATCTTTGCAGTAATCAGAAGGGAGCTGAAAAATGAGCACTGTTTTCTTGAGTTGTAGTAAAGAAAGGATAACAGAGACACCCAAAGTGCACCTTCTACCATGAAGTATAAAAGATGTGCCCTTACTAGATAGATAGATAGACTCCACATTAAAATAGCCTAGCAAAGCATGGATTCACACACCCTATTAAGGATCCATCCATGGTAAGCAGACAAAGATGGCATTGCAATCAACCTTGCTGGTTTTTCCTTTTCCTTCTCTCATGCATCTGTCATGGTTGAAAGATTCTGCAGATTCTGCAGATAACAAACTCTATACTCACTACGCCAGTTTGTGATCTGCAGAATCTATTAATCCAGGATATTTTTACTTTTGTTGGACTTGTGGACTCATTCAATAAATACCACAGTTTTACACTATGTGGCGATCTCTCTCTTCCTTTATATCACTTGCATGACAGAACAAGGAAAAGGAAAAACCAACAAAGCTGCTTTCAATGCCATCTCTGTCTGCTTTCCATGAATGGGTTTTACTTCCTCTTTTGCTAGCTGTTGCAGCCAGCAAATTAAAATGATAATGGGCTAGAATGCATTGCATGCTAGCCCATTATGTGCCACTTACCTGCAAAATAATCCAGCGATGTCCCCTTTGTGGGCAGTGTCCATCTTCTGGCCTTCTTCCTCCCGGGCCACGGACTCCTGCTCTGTCATTTGCCGGAGCCACGCGGGAGCCACGACTAGCGGCATATGCTAAGGAAGAAACGGCCTTTAGTTTTGTTTCTTCCCTACGCATGCGCCGTAGATATTTTCGGAGGACTCCAAGTGAAATAACTCCTAAACGGCGCACGTTTAGGAGATATTTCCACTACCTATAGGTAAGCCTTATTCTAGGCTTATCTATAGGTAAAAGTCCAAAAAGTGGGTTCACAACCACTTTAATGGGGTGTGTGAATCCATGATTTGCTAGGATCCTATAATGTGGCATCTATATATATTCAGTAAGGGCACATCTTTTATATTTCATGGTGGAAGGTGCACTTTGGGTGTCTCTGTTATCCTTTATTCCAGGAATGTTTGGACACTTATATGGACACTTTTCTGGATTTATTATCCAGTTTTATTCAATAGACACTAGCAATCTTTTGCTGTTTTACATGTTTTTACACAAATGTTCTATTGTGTGATTGCCAGCTGCTTCTTTTTTTGATTCATGATTATTTTTCACCTGAGCAGTTACTACATTTTCTTTTCTGTAGTAAAGAAAGGCAAAGTTAGGATTTTCACTAATGGCGCGTACACACGGTCGGAATTCTCGTCGGAAAAAGCTCTGATGGTTTTCCCGTCGGAATTCCGACGGAATTTCGATTAAACTGTCTTGCCTAAACACGGTCACACCAAATTCCGAAGGTCAATATCACCGCGGCATACAACACGTTCGACGGCACTATAAAAGGGAAGTTTAATGCTTCCGAGGATGCGTCGAATTGTTTCCGAGCATGCGTCGGAATTTTGCGTGTCGGAATTGCATACTCATGATCGGAAAATCCGATAGAAAGGTTTTCCGTCTGAAAAATTAAGAACAGGTTCTCAATCCAAAGTCTGTTGGCTCTTCCCCTTCTCCAAGTGCCCCACAGCAACCTGTTTGCTATGGGGGCACTTGTGCATGCTCGTTCCTCGAGCCCTGCTGTGTGTGTCTATAAGATTCACAGACTGCTGCTTGGCCCTGCTCCCTCCTCACTGGCTCTCATTGACTCTCATTGACAAATTGACAGCAGCGGGAGCCAAGGGCTCCCACTGTTCTATCTGAGTCAGTGAGGAATGAGAGAGCCAAGAAAACCTTGGCTCTCATGCACATCCCTGGATCAAGATCAGGCTCAGGTATGTATTTAGGGGGGGGGCTACGGGGAAAGCTGCACGCAGAAGGCTTTTTACCTTATTGCATAGAATGAAAAAAAACTTTAACTTTAAGAGAGCAATTTTTCCAAGTCTGAGTGCTGCTCTCCATGACTTAGACTGGGAGAAAATATTGGCATCAATGAACACAGAACAGAAATAGGAATTCTTAAAAATGACTGTATGTGAACACACTGCAAAATATATTCCCATAGGAAATAAGTTTAAAAGGCTAAAAATAATACCTATGTGGCTCAAGGCCAAGGTTAAAAAATCTATAAATAGTAAGAAGATAGCTTTAAAAAAAATAAAAATTGAGGAACACTATCATCATTTAAAGTGGAAGTAAACCCCCCTATCGTTTTCAGCCAAGGAAGCTGCCATCTTTGCCTCTGTTTAATCTTCAACTGCCACGGTGCTGCACATGTGATCCGTTATGACACCAGCCATTGGATGGTTTGACTGTTTGGTTGAGAGCACAGCCAATGTGCAGTAAGCATTCCCGGCATGCCTTTTTTTTTTAAACTGTTAAATCGATGGGTTTAATTCCGCTTTAACCACTTCAATACAGGACGTTTTCAGCGCTGTCACATTTTGAATGAAAATTGCGCGGTCATGCGACGTTGCACCCAAACAAAATTGACGTCCTTTTTTTCCAACAAATAGATCACCTCTGCGGTTTTTATTTTTTGCGCTATACACAAAAGAAGAGCGTCAATTTTGAAAAAAAAACACAATAATTTTTACTTTTTGCTATAATAAATATAATATATTTTTGGTAAAAAAATCGCAATAAGCGTATATATTGATTGGTTTGCGCAAAAGTTATAGCATCTGTACAATAGGGGATAGATTTATGGCTTTATTTATTTTTTACTAGTAATGGCGGCGATCTGCGATTTTTTTTTCGTGACTGTGACATTGTGACGGACATATCGGACACTTTTGACACATTTTTGGGACCATTCACATTAACACAGCGATTAGTGCTATAAAATTGCACTGATTACTGTGTAAATGTGACTGGCAGGGAAGGGGTTAACACTAGGGGGCTAGGGAGGGGTTAATTATGTTCCCTGGGAGTGATTCTAGCTGTAGGGGAAGGGGACTCGCAAGGGGAGGAGACCGATCGGTGTTCCTCTGTACTGGGATCACAGGTCCTGCTGTGTTCCCGGGCAATCGCGGATGCCCGGCGGACATCGCGGCCGCCGGGCACGCGCCCCGTGTCCCGAGCAACGCGGCACGTGCGCGCACTCCCCCTAGATGGCCGGGCAGAGGAGGACGTCATATGACGCCCACCCAGGATGGGAGATCCCATCTGTGGGCGTCATATTACTATAGCTGGGATGTGAAGTTGTTAAACATTACAAAGAATATAACAGGATATGTATAAAGGAAATCAAGACCGCAAAAACTGGAGAGTGCAAAATGTGGTCAAGCTGTACATGGTAGCCAATCAGCTTGTAACTTCAGCTTGTTCAATTAAGCTTTGACAAAAAACCTGGAAGCTGATTGGTTTCTATGCAGAGCTGCACCAGATTTTTCCCCTATCAAAATTACTCTAATAATACATTTTTGTTAAATGGCCACAACAGTTGCTCTGTGTGATACTAACAAAGACGCAAATATTTCTCTTAAACATCTACTGTATATCACAGTCTACCTAACTATAGATTTTGCACATTCACTATCCAATGAATGCTAAAGTACTGTAGATTATATATCCTTGTTTGATATTAGGTCATTGCATTAAGATGGTATACAAACTACCAGCTGTACATAGAAATTGAATTGTGCTTGAAGGGAATGTCTCCTAATTATTTGATATAATCTTTTTGGAGTTTACTGATGGTAATTACTTTCTGAATTCCACAGAGTAGGATGTTCTATGTTATTATTGAAATTTGTCATGAAAGTAGTATTATATTTATTGTTTTTCAGGTGTAAAAGGTATAACTTGGTCTATGTGTTTTTTTCATATTTTTTCATATTTTTTATCAATACATGGTCTATATTAAATTGCTGCCTGCTATTGCTTACAGATATTTTTGTGATATAAATATTTAAAAATATATATTTTCTTGTTTGCAACCAAGTGTAGCTCTTTAACATTAGTTGGTTAACAGAGTATTTTTGATCTTTACTGTGCTCATATGGGTACAAGTTTTATGATTTCCCTCGATCAACACAGGGAAAATGGTCCCAGTGGAGGTCTTTCTAAAGATCCATATGATCTGAAGGCCCTTATGTGGTGGCCCTCATGTCAAGTACTTCCAAAATACCCTCACACATCTGCACCATTTCCCCATAACTTTCACCCATTCTTAAGATAGCATTTGGTATGCCTAGAAATTCCTGCTATACAACCCACCTTAGATTTCTAGTCACTGGCGCAAAAAAAACTCTGTCTAAAATTCCAAACGTATATAAACAATATAAAACTGGTTGCTGCAGTAAAAATATAAAGAATGATGTTGACTGTGCTACTCCAATATCAAACATTCTATACACCTTTTGAATCGTGCAACGGAACCCCTTAATTCCCTAAAAAAATATATGTATATATAAATGGAAAAACAAATATTCTATAAATAACAATTGTCCGTGATACTATATGGTATTGTTACACACTACCAATAAGCATACACTTCAACATAACACCAATATAAAAAATATATATATAAACTACATGCATTTAATTCTATTTTATATTGTCCAATTAATGTGCAACATGACAGTTTTCACTGGTAATCCCCATGCAAGCTGTTTTCTGTGTGTAAACAATTTCTGTGCTCTCAATATTGTCTTTCGTGATTTAATTGTGCTTATTTCACCACTTCAGTGATTACACCACCACCACCTGAATTGGCCACTCACCAGAAATTGGTGTAAATGCGCTTTTGGTTCATTTAAGAAGGAATAACCACTCCACTTTTTGTTGTTTAATCCTTGCTGTCCCCAGTGGACTATAAGGCCAGTGTGCAATATTATCCTCATAAAAAACAAACAGAGATCATTTCGCAAAAAACTTACACTGTTTATTAAAATTTGTTTAAAAAAAGAGACTTTTCCACTCACATTTTTTGGTGCCCTTAGGCCGGCACCAAGCTCATCCAGCCATTCGTGTGGGTGTATAGGTATCGCTGCATGTTCCCTGTACCGGCGTGCATTACAAGCCTCATTCCTGCTCGGCTTGCGACTCAGACCTCGCTTTTGCCCAGGCCAGAAATGACGTATTGATGTGGCATAATTTTCCCAGCAGCCTCTACGCATTTCGCAATGGTATTTGCGTCATCAGGAAGCTTCCTATACACCCATACAAACAGCTGGATGAGCTTGGTGTCAGCCTAAGGGCCCCAAAAAATGTGAGTGGAAAAGTCTCTTTTTTTAAACCAATTTTAATAAACAGTGTAAATTTTTTGCGCAATGATCGCTGTTTGTTTTTTATGAGGATAATATCGCACACTGACCTTATAGTACACTGGGGACAGCAAGGATGAAACTACAAAAAGTGGAGTGGTTATCCCTTCTTAAATGAACCAAAAGTGCATTTACACCAATTTCTGGTGAGTGGCCAATTCAGGTGGTGGTGGTGTAATCACTTAAGTGGTGAAATAAGCACAATTAAATCACGAAAGACAATATTGAGAGCACAGAAATTGTTTACACACAGAAAACAGCTTGCATGGGGATTACCAGTAAAAACTGGCATGTTGCACATTAATTGGACAATATAAAATAGAATTAAATGCATGTATTTTATATATATATTTTTTTATATTGGTGTTATGTTGAAGTGTATGCTTATTGGTAGTGTGTAACAATACCATATAGTATTGAGCACAATTGTTATTTATAGAATATTTGTTTTTCCATTTATATATACATATATTTTTTTAGGGAATTAAGGGGTTCCATTGCACGATTAAAAACAGTGGTGTATTGAATGTTTGATATTGGAGTAGCGCAGTGAACATCATTCTTTATATACAACCCACCTGACATTACTATTTGATACCAAGCTTTTTTGCAAGGTTTCTGGAAAATAGACAAAGGCTAGCCAATTTGTAACAAGTTCTAGATAAGGGTTTTCAAAATAGTTCTTCACTTGACCTCCAGAAGATTTACCTCCTTCATGACCAGGCCATTTTTTTGCAATACGGCACTGCGTTATTTTAACTAGTAATTAGTAATGGCAGTGATCAGGGACTTATAGCAGGACTGCGATATTGCGGTGGACAAATTGGACACCTAACTGACAATTTTGACACTTTTAGAGGACAAGTGACACTAGAACAGTGATCAGTGCTAAAAAATATTCACTGTTACCGTACTAATGAAACTGTCAGGGAAGGGGTTAACATTGGGCGATCTGCTTTGCAGGAACACAGGATCAATACCTTCCCTTGTGACAGAATGGCAATCTGCCTTGTAATGCCGCGTACACACGAAGGGACAATCCCGCGGGATTATCCGCTGGACCGAAGTCCAGCGGATAATCCCCTCGTGTGTGGGCGCCGGCGTACTTTTTTTGGCCAAAGTACGGCGGACTAAAGTTTCAGGTTTTGTTCTCAAATTATCCGCTGGACTTGGCAGTCCAGCGGATAATCCGGTCGTGTGTAGTATGGTCCGGCGTACCAAAAAGGACGCATGCTCAGTAGCTATTATGTCACGGACTCGCTCGGTCTGGTAAAACTAGCCTTCGTTTTGAAGCTCGCACAATCGTCACGCTGTTGTTTTTTTTTTTTTTTTTTTGTTTCTGACAGCGGGATTTGTATGTTATCGTACTTGAAGAATGATTTTGCCTTGCTGCTTGTATATTCACGCAGAGTACTCCCGAACGTTTTTTCTTCAGCATTCTTTAGTGAAGTTATATATTTGTCTATATATATATATATATATATATATATATATATATATATATATATATATATATATATATATATATATATATATATATATATATATATATATATATATATATAGATAGATATAGATATAGATATCCAAATCACCAAATGAAAAATATATCTATATTTCTCAATAAGGCCAAAAAAATATATATCGATATCTACATAGATATATATATAGATAAATATATATAGATATATAGATCTATACGTGTCTAAAAATAAAAAAAAATATATATATATATATATATATATATATATATATATCTATTATATATGTACATATATCTCTATATAGATATTTTTTAGGATTTGTTGGTTATCAAAAGGATTAGTTATTACACATGATACAATTGTGGAGTCAGCAGAGCTTGCCCTTAATTCAGATCTTAAACCTCACCTTTCCAGCGACAGCACTTGCAGTTCCCTTGAAGTTGCACTTTACACTTGTATTGTCAAATGAATGTTTAGACATGTACCTGCCTACTCCTAAAGAAACTATGTTTTTGAATATCAAGCACGTATATCATTATTTGATGAAAATAAAATGACCATTTATTCTGGTTAAAACAAACAAGGCAAAACAAAATAGGAAGGCAACACTGGAGCCACTTGTAGATTTTGTGAAGACTTTTTGCCCCAACGGCAGACACCAAGTTTGTGAAGCCAAAAATGAAGCTTGGGCACATTTCATACAATATAGGGAGCACAAGAAGATTGACCAGGAATCAGACAGACCAGGAACAGCAGCAGATGACATCTATGTCCCCAAGCTGTGGCACTACAACAGCCTGTGTCTTATGGGAGACCAGATTGAAGCCAGGCAATCACTTCCGACTCTTCGCACCACGCTTCCCTGCACTCTTCCCTGCAGTCTTCCCTGCACGCTTCCTTGGAGGCTGACTTGTGGTAGGAGGAGGAGTAGGAGGAGGAGGAGGAGGAGGAGGAGAAGGAAGACGAGGAGGAGGAGGAGGAGAAGTTGGTGTCGGGCCTTCATGGGTCAGGCGGGTGGATTCTCGTAATTCACCCCTCAAACCCCCCCTAATTGCCTCAGAAATTAGGCCCTCACACAGGTGCCGTTGGCCCCTCTCCATTTCCAGCAACCTGCTGGACACGTAGCTGGCATAGCCCTCTTCTGGAAGGGGGGGTTTGTCGAGAATCGCACTCGCCTTCCGAATCAGTTCCAGTGATTCCTCCTCCACAATGGTCATCCTCCTGGGCCTTCTTGGGGGTAAGGGCAGGGGTCGAGGTAGACTTCTTAATTGGGTCTGGCTGTCACTCTGGCTCGTGCTGGGCCCAGCCACCTCCTGGCTCTCGCTGGGCATGTCCTCCTCCTCCTCCATACCACTTGTCCCGGCATCATCCTGGGTCAGCTCATCCTGTGTGCAAATAAAAACAAAAATCAAACACCTGTTTTGTGGTTTCTGGCCTACTCAATCATCCAATTGTAAACTTAGGAACGAGCATCTAAATTTTCCAAAAGATCCAAAAGGCTATCATTTGGACCCCTGCATTTTCCAAGCAGATCACCAATGTTGTCTAACGCTTTTTTTGCCACTACTGGATGTATGTATACACTATATATGTATCGATATGTTGCACCAACACTTTTTAGAAGTGTGCATAATTTTTGTCAGTTGTTTTCACAATTCTGAGTTCAGGGTGTTAATTGTTTCACATTTTAACGTTGACAGCATTAATATTCACACAATCACAATTTAGGCTACTAAATATATACCTGGCTCCAGCTGGGCGCATCAGCCTGCTCCAAGGTGGAGGGGTCTTCTCCTTCCGTGGAAGCCTCAGCTGGGGTGGAGGGAAGAGTGGAGGGAAGAGTGGAGGGAAGGGTGGAGGGAAGAGTCGACAGTGATTCCCTGGGTTCCATCTGGTCACCTATAAAAGTCAGTTGGTTGTAGTACCACAGCTTGGGTACATAAACATTCTCTGCTGCTGCTCCTGATCTGACTGATTCCTCAATCTTCTTGCGCTCCCGCTTGTACATGTGCCTTAAACTTGCAATTCTGGCTTCCACAAACTTGGTGTTTGCGTTGGGGACTTTAGTCTTCACAAAAGCCACAAGTGGCCCCAGTGTTGCCTTCCGGACATCCCTATTGCCATACAAAGGGTTCTTGAGCTGCCACAGGTTGGTATTTTTTCTGTACAGGGCAATGAATTCGGACATGAACTCCTGGTCCTTGAATGGATTCAACTGGGGTGCAGCCATGTTTGTTTCTGTTTTGTTAGTAATGGCAATACAAAAGACCAAAAACACAAATGTTACTTAAAAGGCACAACCAGTTTTTCTTAACAAACATTACACAACACACCCACACACAGGCAGCAACACATCCACACAGGCAGCAACCCCTACACACAGGCAGCAACCCCTACACACAGGCAGCAACACATCACACAGGCAGCAACCCCTACACACAGGCAGCAACCCCTACACACAGGCAGCAACCCCTACAGGCAGCAACCCCTACACACAGGCAGCAACCCCTACACACAGGCAGCAACCCCTACACACAGGCAGCAACCCCTACACACAGGCAGCAAGCCCTACACACAGGCAGCAACCCCTACAGGCAGCAACCCCTACACACAGGCAGCAACCCCTACACACAGGCAGCAACACATCCACACAGGCAGCAACCCCTACACACAGGCAGCAACCCCTACACACAGGCAGCAACACACACATATCCTTAAAAAATGCTGGCCCAAAACCCAAAAAAAAACACAGTAATGCATCCTAGAAAACACTTACCTTCGTACAGAGCGCTCGCTACTTCCGTTCGGGAACACGTGGGCCCCTCAAACAGCCTTATATACACTGCGCACGCGTCGAAGTCCGCCTGCGTCCTCCGCGTCGCCCGCCCATGACGTTCCTCATGACGAGTATTCCCCGCCCCGCTTCCCCTCGTTGCATTGTTGGTGAATTAATTGATGAATATGGCGGACACATTCTCAGCCAGTAGCGCGGAGGAAAGCCAAGAAGCCAACACATCTGCATCCAGCAGCAGATATAAGGCCACCAATATGGCCTTTGAAGAGATGGTGGAGATGGTGGACATCCTCCAAAGGGAAGATTACGACGGGGAAAATGGCCCGTACCCTCGTCCCAACTTGCGCAAGGACAAGATTCTCACTACAATCGTCAGCACCCTGGAGCAGAAATTCGGCGTACGAAGGGGCAAGGATCAACTGCGCAAACGATGGTCCGACATCAAATCCAGGGAGCACGATCAATACAGGAGAATTCGAAAAGCCATCAAAAAAAGTAAGTCAAGCACGTGCGCTACTATGGTTATACTTGATATGTCTAATCTTGCGCAGATGTTATTACCATTCGTCCGTGAAACTTGCGCAGATGTTATTACCATTCGTACCTGAAACTTGCGCAGATGTAATTACCATTCGTACGTGAAACTTGCGCAGATGTAATTACCATTCGTACCTGAAACTTGCGCAGATGTAATTACCATTCGTCCGTGAAACTTGCGCAGATGTTATTACCATTCGTACGTCAAACTTGCGCAGATGTAATTACCATTCGTCCGTGAAACTTGCGCAGATGTTATTACCATTCGTACCTGAAACTTGCGCAGATGTAATTACCATTCGTACCTGAAACTTGCGCAGATGTAATTACCATTCGTACGTGAAACTTGCGCAGATGTTATTACCATTCGTCCGTGAAACTTGCGCAGATGTAATTACCATTCGTCCGTGAAACTTGCGCAGATGTAATTACCATTCGTACGTGAAACTTGCGCAGATGTAATTACCATTCGTACGTGAAACTTGCGCAGATGTTATTACCATTCGTACGTGAAACTTGCGCAGATGTAATTACCATTCGTACGTGAAACTTGCGCAGATGTTATTACCATTCGTCCGTGAAACTTGCGCAGATGTTATTACCATTCGTACCTGAAACTTGCGCAGATGTAATTACCATTCGTACGTGAAACTTGCGCAGATGTTATTACCATTCGTCCGTGAAACTTGCGCAGATGTAATTACCATTCGTCCGTGAAACTTGCGCAGATGTAATTACCATTCGTCCGTGAAACTTGCGCAGATGTTATTACCATTCGTACCTGAAACTTGCGCATATTTGATGAAAGTTCCGTTTGTCTTCATAACGTTTATTGAGTTTACCGGGCTTTGGGTTGTTGGAGTTGTAAGGTTGTTTATTATTGTCACTATCTATACAATTACTGCTGTAGTAAGGGTTTTAGGGGTAACTTACACAGGGACTCCAGAGGCTGTTTTGGGGGGGGGGGGGGGGGGGAAATATGTTAAGCAGGGTCTCATGCTCACAATTCCCAAAAAATGCTCATCATCTCTAAATACTGTAGGTGGTGACTTTTCAAAGAAGTACACTCACCTGTCCCTTGGATGGTGCAGCTACAATCTCTGATCTTGCAATCATGAAATTAATGTTTGCGGCTTCACTTCCCGGGTCACTATTGGGCATGCGCCAGTTGCGCAATGCAATAGGACTGGTCCGCGCAAGCTCGGGGACCCCTGTGTGTCCCAGCAGACAGCACGGTGGGACGGGATGTGGCGTATACTTCTGTGGGAGTCTAGGGCCGGATGTGTGTGCAAATACCTGCCTTACACAGGTATCTGCAACCCATCCCCCCTAAAACGTTAAAAATAAGACACCACAGGGGTGCAGGGATCCAATGAGCGGAAGTTCAAATTTAGGGTTGAAGGGCGCTTTAAGTATTGGAGTTTCATTAGATAGACATTTCAATTCTGTCTTCAAGTAGGATCTTCTAACAAACTGCTAATAATTGGCAAGACTTTTAAACAATGTTTACTAATCCTATTTTGGCACTCAAATATCAGTGTGATTCAAAAGTGTACCTTTTTGTGTTCCATTACCATAGGGGGCAAAAGACTCAGACGTCAGTCCGAACCTACGAGGACCTCCCGGCATCACCAGACTAATTGGGCAGTTAGCCCAAGCCCACGCGTGGATGTGGCGGAACAGGTCGTTGAAGTCGATCAAATCTGCACCCCACCAAGTGAGTGTCTCAGAACACAGATTGAGCTAATAAATTAAGGTCTGCATGTTTTTTACACTTTTTTTCTTGTGTTTTATCTACCCAACTTTTAGGTGATGCTGATCTGTTTGTGGAACGACAAGCTGCGGAGCCATTTACCACTGACAGTGCCCACAGGCTTATTGGCCAGATCATGGCCTGGAATCTGCAGCTGGAAAACATGCAGAAGGAGATGGCCACCATGCAGCAGGGAATGAAGGACATGATTGATGTTTTGGGGAGAATCTAAAGACCCCTTTTACATTTCTTAACATCAATCATGTCCTTCATTCCCCTTTTGAAGCGCTGTTTAACTAATTTTAGAGGCCAAATTTTAAATATGCACACGGTATGTCAACATGTGCTATGTGCCATCAGGGGATCTCAATGGACGCATTTTGTGTTTGCAACCCCTAATGCTAGTAGGTGAGAGGGAAGGGGTTTCACACACAAAACACGTCCATTGATTCCCCATGATGGAACATAGCACATGTTGACATTACCCATTTTCCTGTTAAATTTGTGTGCATATTCAAAATTTGGCTTCTTCTGTTCATGGGTTACCTGTTGAACTTTGTAAGTTCTGGACTTTTACATTGTGTAAATAATTTTAAATGCTAAGCCAAAATGTAAAAAAAATTTTAAACATGTTTTTATGTTTGTTTTAAAAAAGCAATCCCAAAAAAAACAACAATATGTTGTGAGAAAAACACCAAAAAAAAAAAAAAAAAAAAAAAAAAAAAAAAAAAAAAAAAAAAAAAAAAAAAAAAAAAAAAAAAAAAAAAAAAAAAAAAAAAAATAAAAAAAAAAAAAAAAAACAAAAAAAAAAAAAACCAAAAAAAAAAAAAAAAAAAAAAAAAAAAAAGGTTTTGGATGTGCACTATAATAAAAAAAAAAAAAAATGTTTGCACAAATTCAAAAATGTGTGGCTTCTTCTTTTTAAATACTACCAGTTTGACAAAAACATGTTGTGGTTCATTGACAAAGGGGCTTATTTACTAAACGCTAAACAAGTTTCCCACTATTAAGATGTGCACTAGGACAACATATAAAACAGGCCAAATTAAAAGCAAAACAATACGAAACGACCAATATTTCAAACATAAATAACTGTATTTATTCATTGTAAATGAAAAAGATGGTTTAAGGGTCTGCTGCCATTTCAATGGCCCCCCTACCATTAAAATACTGTAAATAAAGGTCCCGCACTTGCTGGGCTGATTGTGGTGCGGAACCAAGAGGGCGGTTATCCAGCCCTGTCATGTTGCCTTCCACTCCGGCCTCAGGGCCAATTGGTAAGGAGTATGTTCCTGAATGTTTCCGCAAATAATTGTGCATGACACAGCATGCTAGAATAATAGTATTGAGTTTGTACTCTGCCAGATGTAGCGATGTAAGGAGCAATCTGAAACGGTTGGCCATAATACCAAAGGCATTTTCCACCACCCTTCTTGCTCTGGCCAACCGATAGTTAAAAATCCTCCTCTCAGGGGTGAGGGATCGTTGGGGAAATGGCCTCATCAGATGGTCACCCAGACCGAACGCCTCGTCGGCAATGAAGACGAACGGGAGTCCCTCCACATTATCTTCATCTGGTGGCAGCTCCAGCCCACCAGTTTGGAGACGATGACCGAACTCCGTGTGGTTGAAGACTCCTCCGTCCGACATCCGGCCGTTTTTCCCCACATCCACATACAGAAATTCATAGTGTGCCGACACCACCGCCATCAACACGATACTATGGAACCCCTTATAATTCCAATAGTATGACCCCGAATGGGGTGGGGGCACAATTCGCACGTGTTTGCCGTCAATCGCCCCTCCGCAGTTGGGAAAGTCCCAACGGGCAGCAAACTGGGAAGCCACAGTCTGCCATTCCTGTGGCGTGGAGGGACACTGTGAAGTCAAACAGAAAGATACAATTTAAATTATAAACCAGGCAAAACACCAAACTAAATGCAACAAATTAAAAAACAATTTGGAAGAACATATGTATTTATTTTGTAAATCCTTGAAATAAAGCCAAAAGATTAAGGATAAAAGGGACAAATCTCTGATTGATGACCCCTCTGATGGACCAGAGAAGATAATAATGGGGATGTGGGTGGGGAGTATATAATGGTAAGGTCACACAATACACATGCAATTAATTAAAGGTGTGTGTGGGGGGGTGGGGCTAATTACAAGCTGACCAAAAACACATGATATTAATTATCAGGGGGTGTGGGGGGGGAGGGGCTAATTACAAGCTGACCAAAAACACATGATATTAATTATCAGGGGGTGTGGGGGGGGGAGGGGCTAATTACAAGCTGACCAAAAACACATGATATTAATTATCAGGGGGTGTGGGGGGGGGAGGGGATAATTACAAGCTGACCAAAAACACATGATATTAATTATCAGGGGGTGTGGGGGGGGAGGGGCTAATTACAAGCTGACCAAAAACACATGATATTAATTATCAGGGGGTGTGGGGGGGGAGGGGCTAATTACAAGCTGACCAAAAACACATGATATTAATTATCAGGGGGTGTGGGGGGGGAGGGGCTAATTACAAGCTGACCAAAAACACATGATATTAATTATCAGGGGGTGTGGGGGGGGAGGGGATAATTACAAGCTGACCAAAAACACATGATATTAATTATCAGGGGGTGTGGGGGGGGGGGGGTGGGGTAATTACAAGCTGACCAAAAACACATGATATTAATTATCAGGGGGTGGGGGGGGGAGGGGCTAATTACAAGCTGACCAAAAACACATGATATTAATTATCAGGGGGTGTGGGGGGGGAGGGGATAATTACAAGCTGACCAAAAACACATGATATTAATTATCAGGGGGTGTGGGGGGGGGGGAGGGGATAATTACAAGCTGACCAAAAACACATGATATTAATTATCAGGGGGTGTGGGGGGGGGGGGGGCTAATTACAAGCTGACCAAAAACACATGATATTAATTATCAGGGGGTGTGGGGGGGGGGGGGGCTAATTACAAGCTGACCAAAAACACATGATATTAATTATCAGGGGGTGTGGGGGGGGAGGGGATAATTACAAGCTGACCAAAAACACATGATATTAATTATCAGGGGGTGTGGGGGGGGAGGGGATAATTACAAGCTGACCAAAAACACATGCAATCAATTTAAAAATGAGGGTCAAGGGGGGTGAAAGGGGGGGTGAGTAAAGCTGTACAATGGAGCTGGTAATATACATTTTTAACCAAAGAAAGTGACTAGGCTAGGGGTGTTTAGGGGGCCAAGCTTCCATGCTGGGGAGGTTGGTGCAAGCAAATATGCATGTGACCCACTAAATAATACATTCTTAAAAATATTTCGATAACTCAAACATAAAATACTAGACAAAAAAAAAAAAACACCAAAAAAAAAGGAATAGGCGACAATCATAGAATAGTCCTATCATGGTAATTAGCTAATGATGACATTGATGCACTACATTAACAAACATACAAGACATAGGTAATTTTAAAAGAGAAGACTTACCTTAATGTATTCCTCCTGCAGGACGTGGATAATGGCAGAACAGGTCTCTGGAATAATGAGCCCCAGAGCCTGGGGGGAGATGCCTGTCGTGAACTTGAGGTCCTGCAAGCTTCTCCCCGTCGCCAAGTAACGCAACGTGGCGACTAGCCTCTGCTCCGCACTGATGGCTTGCCGCATGCAGGTATTCTGCCTGGTAATATAAGGGGACAGCGAAGCCAACAGACGGTGAAAAATGGGGTCCGTCATCCGGAGATAATTCCTGAAATCATCAGGATTATTCTCACGGATCTCACGGAGCAAAGGCATATGCGAGAATTGGTCACGCTGGCGCAACCAATTCTTGGTCCATGAACTCCTCCTCACCCTGTTCATGGACCGGGCTCGTGCCAAGGTGTTAACCGCAACACCGAGCCCCTGCACAGCACGAACTCGTTCCCGAGTACGTCCACACTCCATGGCTTCAAAACGGTCGGCTGATCAAACAAACAACTTAACAGAAGGGATGGGCCCGGTGTTCGAAACGAACCCATGTTCGAATCGAACATCGGCTGATCGTCCGCTCGTCGAGTTCAGAACTCTGCGGGCCGTTCGAATCAAATTCGTGTGATGCGAACGGTCCACAATGCACTGCGCCAGTCGCAGTGCATTGCTGGCTGATGATTGGCCAAGCATGCACTGTGACCCCGCATGCTTGGCCAATCATCGAGCCAGCAGCGAGGAGAGCAATAATTGGCCACCGGCAGGATGCCTGTGGCCAATTATAGCTCAGGGGGTTTAAGTACACGCCCCACACTATATAAGGCCGCCGCGCCGGCGGCCTTGTGTAGTGTGTGTTTTCCGGCGTTGAGGGAAAGAGGATTGATAGGCAGGGACAGTGTGAACTATTTTTCATTCATTTCTGTGTGGGGAAAGTGTAGGGAAAGGGAAAAATAGGCAGGGATAGTGTGTTCTTCTCAGGCATTTGCGTGTGGGGAAAGTGTAGGGAAAGAGGAATAATAGGCAGGGATAGTGTGTTCTTCTCAGGCATTTGCGTGTGGGGAAAGTGCTGTTCTCTACAAATACAGCCATGTTCGAGAACCCATGTTCGAATCGAACATCAGGCGTTCGTCCGCTCGTCGAATTCAGCCATCTGCAGGAGTTCGCATGTGTGTGTGTGTGTGAGTCTAGCACAGCACAGTATACAACCTGCACCTGTATCTGCCCTTCTGCCCTGGTGTCATCTATCCAGCCATCTGCAGGAGTTAGTGTGTGTGTTGTGTGAGTCTAGTACAGCACAGTATACAACCTGCGCCTGTATGTGCCCTTCTGCCCTGGTGTGATCTAATCCAGCCTTCTGCAGGAGTTAGTGTGTGGGTGTGTGTGAGTCTAGCACAGCAAAGTATACAACCTGCACCTGTATCTTCCCTTCTGCCCTGGTGTCATCTAATCCAGCCATCTGCAGGAGTTAGTGTGTGTGTGTGTGTGAGTCTAGCACAGCACAGTATACAACCTGCACCTGTATCTGCCCTTCTGTGCTGGTCTCATCTAATCCAGCCATCTGCAGGAGTTAGTGTGTGTGTGTGTGAGTCTAGCACAGCACAGTATACAACCTGCACCTGTATCTGCTTTTCTGCCCTGGTGTCATCTAATCCAGCCATCTGCGGGAGTTATTGTGTGTGTTGTGTGAGTCTAGCACAGCACAGTATACACCTGCACCTGTATCTGCTCTTCTGCCCTGGTGTCATCTAATCCAGCCATCTGCGGGAGTTATTGTGTGTGTTGTGTGAGTCTAGCACAGCACAGTATACAACCTGCACCTGTATCTGCCCTTCTGCCCTGGTGTCATCTAATCCAGCCATCTGCAGGAGTTAGTGTGTGTGTTGTGTGACTCCAGCACAATATACACTACCCAATATCTGTTTTTTTGTTTTTTCCCATCTCCCTGCAGGCCATTACAATGTCTGGAAGGCCAACAAGGAGAGGCAGACAGTCACTAGCCAAGAAAACAGGGCAAGCAGGCTCTGTGTCTAGAGACAACAGTGCTGGTCGTGGACGCGGTGCATCGTCATCAGCACGTGGCCATGGGACACGCTTGTCCTTATTTTCGGCAGCTGGACATGTTGAGCCGCATCATGCCGAAGGCTTGGTAGAGTGGATGACCAAGCCCTCCTTATCCTCCTCATCCTCTCTCACCCAGGCTCAGGGTACTGGCAAAGCAGCTGCCAACGCATACTCAATGTCATCAGTCACCCCTTCCTTAGACCCACCATGTCCTCCTGAGGAGTCCCCGGAACTGTTTGAGCACAGTGTTGGGTACATGCTCCAGGAGGATGCCCAGCATTTTGAAGGCTCCGATGATGATACCCAGCTAGAGGAAGGCAGTAGCGTGAGCGCAGAGAGAGGGGATGCTCAAGGACAGCAATCTGGCAGTCATGTTCCATCAGCTGCAGCATACTGCCAGGTTTGCTCCAGTGGTGGAGAGGGAGGGGATGATGAGGTCACTGACTCCACGTGGGTGCCTGAATGGAGAGAGGAGGAGGCGGCACATCTCCAACGAGGCAAGATGCCCTCCGTGGGCCAGCTTGAGGGCAGAACACCAACTGAATCACACCGCAGAGCTCCGCCTGTGCAGGGCGCTGCCTCTGTGCGTTATTACAAAAGTTCTTTGGTGTGGGCCTTTTTTGAGACGAGTGCATCAGATCGCACCGCTGCTATTTGCAACATATGTCTCAAGCATATGTCGCGTGGCCAAAACATCAGCCGCTTGGGCACCACAAGCATGACCAGACATATGTTGACCTGCCATGCAGCTCGTTGGCAAGCGCACCTTAAAGTCCTACACCAAAGAACAAAGCGGACCTCTCCTTGCTCCTCATCAGCTGGGATCTCCAACCCCACTATACCTTCAGTCCTCTCTGAAAGCTGCACTGAGAGGAATGAAGGTGTAGAATTAGGTGTGCCACAGTCAATTACTTGTGGGCACTCTGCTAGCAGTACACCAAAGTCCGATTGTACCAGGCAAATTTCCCTGCCCCAGCTGCAGGACCGTCAAAAGAAGTTTACTCACAGCCATCCACATGCCCAGCGGTTGAATGCTAGCTTGGCTAAATTGCTAGCACTTCAACTGCTGCCTTTTCAGTTGGTAGACTCGGCCCCCTTCCGTGAGTTTGTGCAATGTGCGGTTCCTCAGTGGCAGGTTCCCAAACGCACTTTTTCTCACGGAAGGCGATTCCGGCTCTCTACCGGCATGTGGAAGGCAATGTCTTGGCCTCGCTGGACAGGGCGGTCAGCGGTAAGGTGCATATTACCACTGACTCATGGTCCAGCAGGCATGGACAGGGACGTTACCTATCTTTCACGGCCCATTGGGACACTATTTTGGCAGCTGGGAAGGATGCAGGACAAAGTGCAGTAGTGTTGGAGGTTGTTCCGCCACCACGCCTCCAAAATGCTACTACTGGTTGTGACACACCTCTCTCCTCCACCCCCTCCTCTTCTTCTTCTTCCTCCATGGCCTCTTCGAGTGCTCTGTCCTCGGAACCAGCGGTGATCCGTAGGCGTCCAAGGGGCTACCTAAGTACGCAGGCAAAAAGATGCCATGCCGTGCTTGCGCTGGTGTGTTTGGGGGACAGGAGCCACACTGGGGAAGAGGTTCTGTCAGCTCTGCAGGGGCAGGCCAAGAGGTGGTTGACGTCATGCCAGCTTAAGCCAGGAATGGTGGTTTGTGACAATGGCACCAACCTCCTCTCCACCCTGCGACAGGGACAACTGATCCATGTACCCTGTATGGCTCATGTCCTTAACCTGGTGGTGCAGCGGTTCTTGGGCAGGTACCCAGGCTTACAGGATGTCCTGAGGCAGGCCAGGAAAGTATGTGTGCATTTCCGCCGATCATATAATGCCAGTGCTCGGCTGGCTGAGCTGCAAAAGGAGTTGAACCTGCCCAAGAAGCGCCTTATATGTGACATGCCCACCAGGTGGAACTCAACGCTGGCCATGTTGCAGCAACTGCACACGCAGCAGAGGGCCATCAATAAGTACCTGTGCGACTACGGCACCAGGACAGGGTCAGGGGAGCTCGGATTTTTTTCACCACGCCAGTGGAGCATGATCAGGGATTCATGCACTGTCCTGTCACCATTTGAGGAGGCCACAAGGATGGTGAGCAGTGACAGTGCATGCATCAGTGACACTGTACCTCTTGTCCACCTGTTGGAGCATACGCTGTGTGGAATAATGGACAGGGCACTTGAGGCAGAACAGAGGCAGGAAGAGGAGGACTTCCTTGCCTCTCAAGGCCCCCTTTATCCAGACAGCGTTCCTTCTCTCTCACCCATCACACAGGAAGAGGATGAGGAGGAGGAGGAGGATTGTGTCAGCATGGAGGTGGATCCTGGCACTCAGCATCAGCAGCAGCAGTCTTTTTAGGGATGATTTACAGTCCCAAGAAACCGGTGGACTTGTACGTGGCTGGGAGGAGGTGGCTGCGGATCATGTCGTCCTCAGTGACCCAGAAGACTCCGGACCGAATGCCTCAGCTAACCTACGTTGCATGGCCTCCCTGATCCTGCAAAGCCTGCGGAAGGATCCTCGTATTCTTCGGATCAAGGAGAGGGACCATTACTGGCTGGCCACTCTCCTTGATCCACGGTACATGGGTAAGGTTGCGGACCTTATCTTGCCGTCGCAGAGGGAGCAGAGGATGAGACATCTCCGGGAGGCCTTGCAGAAAGGTCTGTGCAACGCGTTCCCAGAGACTGGGAGGTTACAAACTCCTGGTCCTGGACGACGAGTTGCTGAGGCTTCGGTCAGTAGCAGAAGGAGCGGTGGGGAAGGTGGACGTCTGACCGATGCGTTCAGACAATTTTTTAGTCCACCTCCCCAAGGTATGATCGGTTCCAGCAACCATCGCCAGCATCTGATATACATGGTGCAGAAATACCTAGGCGCCAGAGTTGGACACCTTTCCCACTGAAAATCCTCTGGCTTACTGGGTCTTGAGGATGGATCACTGGCCAGAGCTTGCACAGTATGCAATTGAGCTACTGGCCTGTCCTGCATTAGGCGTTCTTTCCGAACGCACATTCAGTGCTGCTGGAGGCTTTGTCACCGATCACAGGGTGCGCCTGTCCACCGACTCGGTTGATCGACTGACCTTCATAAAGATGAATCAGTCTTGGATCACCACCAGCTACCAGTCACCTGAAGCTGATATAACTGAATAATTTATTTTGAAATGTCACATCCCTTCAAGACTGCCTATGCTGATGCTGAGTGACTGTCCTGTTATGTTGACTGACTATCCTCTTCCTCCTCAATGATCCTGATGATAGCTTGGAAGAACATTTTTGTTTCTGGGTGCCACCACCAGTGGCTAAGGCCCAATTTTTCAGCCCCTGTTTAACAGGGGCGTGTAATTACAATTTGTTTATGCAATGCTTTGCAACAGGTCTCATTGCTGTGCTCCAAGTACAGTATCTGTGAGGGGTTGCAGTGTTGTGGCACCAGCACCAGTGCCTAAGGCACAATTTTTCAGCCCCTGTTTAACAGGGGCGTGTAATTACAATTTTTTATGCAATGCTTTGCAACAGGTCTCATTGCTGTGCTCCAAGTACAGTATCTGTGAGGGGTTGCAGTGTTGTGGCACCAGCACCAGTGCCTAAGGCACAAATTTTTCAGCCCCTGTTCAACAGGGGCGTGTAATTACAAATCTTGATCTAATAATTCACAGCAGGGCCCATTCCTGCACCCACCAAGAGTAACTGTGAGGGCTTACAGTGTTGTGGCAACACCGTCCACCACCACCACCAAAGGCCCAATTTTTCTGCCCCTGTGCAACAGGTGCATGAAATTACAATTCTTGATCTAATAATTCACAGCAGGGCCCATTCCTGCGCCCACCAAGAGTAACTGTGAGGGCTTACAGTGTTGTGGAAACACCGTCCACCACCACCACCACCAAAAGGCCCAATTTTTCTGCCCCTGTTCAACAGGTGTGTGCAATTACAATTCTTGATCTAATAATTCACATCAGGGCCCATTCCTGTGCCCACCAAGAGTAACTGTGAGGGCTTACATTGTTGTGGCAACACCGTCCACCACCACCACCACCACCAAAAGGCCCAATTTTTCTGCCCCTGTTCAACAGGGGCATGCAATTACAATTCTTGATCTAATAATTCACAGCATGGCCCATTCCTGCGCCCACCAAGTGTAACTGTGATGGCTTACAGTGTTGTAGCACCAGCACCACCACCACCACCAAAGGCCCAATTTTTCCTACCACTGTTCAACAATGGCCTGTAATTACAATTCCTGATATAATAGTTCACAGCAGGGCGTTCCAGCGCCCACCAAGAGTAGCTGTGAGGACTTACAGTGTTGTGGCAACATCTAATGGGGCAAATTTATGCAGAGTATATATGGCAGGCCCCTACTTTCAAACATCCAACTTAGAAACGACTCCTACTTGCAAACGGAAGGAGAAAACAGGAAGTGAGAGGAAATCTACCCCTAGGAAGGGAAATTCTATCCTGTTAGGTTTAATTTGGGAAAAGGGTATCTCCTCTCTACTGATGCTTTATCACCAATCCTTGTTTCAATAAAAACCCCACTTTTCCAAAAACATTTGTCATTGGGATGGAAAGTGAGGTGAAATGTTCTAAACAGGTGCACAGACAGCAAAACAAATGTTACAGGGGTGATAACCCTTCCCTATGTTCTCCAAAAAGCGTAAAAATAGATTTTTTTGGATGGAGCAAAACTTAAAAATTTACCTGTTCAAAATTACAAACAGATTCTACTTAAGAACAAACCTACAGTCCCTGTCTTGTTTGCACCGCCTGTATACTGCTGTTCAGAGTATATAGGGTTGTAGGTATAGGGTTTTATTTTGGGTGCGGGGTTCCCCTTAATATCCATACAAGACCCAAAGGGGCTGGTAATGGGCTGGGGTGGGGGGGGGGGGGGGGGTGATGGGGTAGCCATGCCATTTTTCTCAAAGATTTTCATCCATATTGCCAGGACAAGACATGACATTAAAGCCGCAAGCAGTTTTAAATGGCTTCTTTTTTTCCTTTACAAATGTCATTTTGTGCAGGGACAGTTCTAAACACGGGAAACACATGCCACTTCACAGGCATACTTTAGACACCCCCCAGGTACCATATTTAAAGGAATATTTCACTTTTTTTCACTTTATGCATCATTAAAATGACTGCTCCAGAAAAAACGTCAATTTTTAAAACTTCTTTTTGCATTGATACATGTCCCCTGGGGCAGGACCCGGGTCCCCAAACCTTTTTTATGACAATAACATGCATATTGGCCGTTATAATTAGCACTTTATATTTTGAACCCTCGCGTCCATTGTAACTAATAGGGTTCTAACGTTCGCGCAAACTTTCGGTCCGTTCGCAGGTTCTGGTGCGAACCGAACCCGGGGGTGTTCGGCTCATCCATAGTTTTTACATTTCTGTCAGCAGCAGTCGTGCAGCAAACACCACTTTTCATTGAATAAAGTGCATCCAATTACACATTTCCCACTATCTATTAAATTTTGGTAATAAGTCCCCCAATCATGTCTGAGAGGGGGCCAACAGTGTTTGCGTCCACATTCAAATGTGGACATGGTTAGTCCTGAGGCAGGGCACATTTGTCTCTATTTAGTGATGTTGCCCATGCTATCCAGCCACAGCATGCAGAGGAGGTGGTGGACTGGATTACTAAACCATCCTCATCCTCCTCATTCTCTATTACCCAAGCTGACACTACTGTGCAGTCCACTGCAGCTGCCAGATTGGCTTATTCTGCCGCCTTGTCCACAGATACTCCTGCCATAGCCCCAGCATCATGCATGGAGGAGTCAGCTGAATTACTTCAACACAGCGTCAGCCACTTGCCTCTTGACAATGCACAGGCAATACTTGATTCTGATGTTGGTTCTGAGGTTGAGAAAGGGAGTAACATGAGATACAGAGAGGGGAGATCATTGATAAACAATAAATTGGCAGTCATATTTCCCCAGCCACAGCGTATTGCCAGGTTTTCTCCAGTAATGATGAGGTTAGAGGGGATGATAATAATGAGGTCACTGACTTTATCTTAACCGATTCCCGACCGGTGCACGACGATGTACGTCGACAGAATGGCACGGACAGGCAAATGGGCATACCTGTACATCCCTTTAAATTTGCCGCCGTGCCATTGCGTGCCCACTGCTGGACTCAATCGCCGCGGGGATACCCCGTGATCATCTCACAAAGAGGAAGAACATGGAGATGCTAATGTAAACAAGCATCTCCCCATTCTGCCTAGTGACAGTGTCACTGATTTCTGCTCCCTGTGATCGGAGCAGAGATCAGTGACTGTCACACACAGCCACGCCCCCCACGTTAGAAACACGGCCCAGGACACGCTTAACCCCTACACTGCCACCTAGTGGTTAACCCCTTCATTGACAGTGTCATTTACACAGGAATCAGTGCATTTGTATAGCACTGATTGCTGTATAAATGACAATAGTCCCAAAAATGTGTCAAAAATGTCCGATGTGTCCACCATAATGTCGCAGTCCCGATAAAAATTGCTGATCGCCGCCATTACTAAAAAAAAAAAAAAATATTAATAAAAATGCCATAAAACTAACCCCATATTTTGTAGACGTTATAACGTTTGCGCAAACCAATCAATAAACGCTTGCGTGTGGACGCGTGTTTACCAAAAATATGTAGAAGAATACGTATCTGCCTAAACTGAGGAAAAATTATTTTTTTATATATTTTTGGGGGATATTTATTATAGCAAAAAATAATGCTTTTTTTCAAAATTGACGATCTTTTTCTGTTTATAGCGCAAAAAATTAAAACCGCAGAGGCAATCAAATACCACCAACAGAAAGCTCTATTTGTGGGAAAAAAGACGTCAATTTTGTTTGGGAGCCACGTCGCGTGACCGCGCAATTGTCAGTTAAATGGATGCAGTGCCGAATTGCAAAAAGTGCTCTGGTCTTTGGCCAGCAAAATGGTCCGGGGCTTAAGTGGTTAAAACAATTGTTAATCTTGGCCTTAAGGTACTATAATGTGGCTCCTTCATGTAAGGCTTGCTCACTGTGGCCCAAAAAATAGTTATATCCATCCAAAGTCTGCCAAAGAGACACCAGAATTTATTGAAATAATCTTGTTCCAAGTGCACTAAATTGTGGCCTCATCATACAGACTGGTTCCCCAAGCCGTTGATTACAAAATAAAGAAAGCTTACAGGGAAAATCTATTTAATGGTCATTTTTTTCTTTATATATGTCAGTTTTTCTGCAGCAGGTTCTATACATGGTACAGATGTGCCACTTTACAGACAGACTAAGGGGACCCCCCCCCCCCCCCCCCAGGCACTATATTTAAAGGAATTTTTCATTTTTATTGTTTGACTTTAAGCATCAATAAAATTACTGCTCCTTTAACCACTTCAGCCCCGGACCATTTGGCAGCCAAAGGACCAGAGGTCTTTTTTCAATTTCGCACTGCACTACTTTAACTGGTAATTGCGCGGTCATGCAATTTTGTAACCAAACGAAATTTGCGTCCTTTTCTTCCCACAAATAGAGCTTTCTTTTGATGGTATTTGATTGCCTCTGTGATTTTTATTTTTTGCGATATAAACGGAAAAAGAGCGAAAATTTTGAAAAAAAAAGAGATTTTCTACTTTTTGTTATAAAAAAAATCTAATAAACTCAATTTTAGTCAAACATTTGGGCCAAAATGTATTCAGCCACATGTCTTTAGTAAAAAAAATGCCAATAAGCGTATATTTATTGGTTTGCGCAAAAGTTATAGCGTCTACAAACTAGAGTACATTTTCTGGAATTTACACCGCTTTTAATTTATGACTGCCTATTTCATTTCTTGAGGTGCTAAAATGGCAGAGAAGTACAAAACCCCCCCAAATGACCCCATTTTGGAAAGTAGACACCCCAAGCTATTTGCTGAGAGGCATGTTGAGCCCATTGAATATTTTTTTTTTTAGTCCCAAGTGATTGAATAAAGACAAAAATAAAAAAGATTTTTTTTTTTTTCAAAAAGTTGTCACTAAATGATATATTGCTCACACATGCCATAGTTATATGTGGAATTGCACCCCAAAATACATTTTGCTGCTTCTCCTGAGTATGGGGATACCACATGTGTGGGACTTTTTGGGAGCCTAGCCGCGTACGGGGCCCCGAAACCCAAGCACCGCCTTCAGGATTTCTAAGGGTGCAAATTTTTGATTTCACTCCTCACTACCTATCACCGTTTCGAAGGCCATAAAATGCCAAAATAGCACAAAACCCCCCCAAATGACCCCATTTTGGAAAGTAGACACCCCAAGCTATTTGTTGAGAGGCATGGTGAGTATTTTACAGCTCTCATTTGTTTTTGAAAATGAAGAAAGTAAAGAAAAAAAAAAAATTTTTTTCTTTTTTCAATTTTCAAAACTTTGTGACAAAAAGCGAGATCTGCAAAATACTCACAATACCTCTCAGCAAATAGCTTGGGGTGTCTACTTTCCAAAATGGGGTCATTTTGGGGGGTTTTATGCCATCTGGGCATTCCATGGCCTCCGAAACTGTGATTGGCAGTGAGAAGTGAAATAAAAAAATTACACCCTTAGAAAGCCTGAAGGCGGTGATTGGTTTTTGGGGTTCCGTACGCAGCTAGGCTCCCAAAAAGTCCCACACATGTGGTATCCCCGTACTCAGGAGAAGCAACAGAATGTATTTTGGGGTGTATTTCCACATATGCCCATGACATGTTTGAGCAATATATCATTTAGTGACAACTTTTTGTAAAAAAAATATATATATTTTTTTTTTTTCATTATTCAATCTCTTGGGACAAAAAAAAAAAATATTTAATGGGCTCAACATTGCTCTCAGCAAATAGCTTGGGGTGTCTACTTTCCAAAATGGGGTCATTTGGGGGGGGTTTGAACTGTCCTGGCATTTTATGCACAACATTTAGAAGCCTATGTCACACGTCACCCACTCTTCTAACCACTTGTAGACAAAGCCCTTTCTGACACTTTTTGTTTACATGAAAACATATTTTTTTTTTGCAAGAAAATTACGTTGAACCCCCAAACACTATATATATTGTTAAAGCAAAGGCCCTACAGATTAAAATGGTGGGTGTTGCATTTTTTTTTTTTCCACACAGTATTTGCGCAGCGATTTTTCAAACGCATTTTTTGTGGAAAAAATACACTTTTTTTTATTTTAATGCACTAAAACACACTATATTGCTCAAATTTTTGATGAAATAAAAAATATGATCTTAGGCCGAGTACATGGATACCAA
Source organism: Lithobates sylvaticus (assembly GCA_028564925.1). Classification (NCBI taxonomy): domain Eukaryota; kingdom Metazoa; phylum Chordata; class Amphibia; order Anura; family Ranidae; genus Lithobates; species Lithobates sylvaticus. The sequence continues at coordinate 621,659,547 of CM053026.1, read as the reverse complement.
ACACGACATGCTTTAAAATTGCGCACAAACACGCAGTGGCGACAAACTACATACATTTTTAAAAGCCTTTAAAAGCCTTTACATGATACCACATTAGATTCACGGAGGAGGTCTACTGCTAAAATTACTGCCCTCGATCTGACCTTCGCGGTGATACCTCACATGCATGGTGCAATTGCTGTTTACATATGACGCCAGACCAACGCTTGTGTACGCCTTTGCGCAAGAGAAGGGGGGGCAGGGGTGCTTTTTTTTTTTTTTTTTTTTGTTTTTTTTTTTTTTTATTTTGCTTTTTTATTTTATTTTTAAACTGTTCCTTCCATTTTTTTTCTTTGTTATGATTTTTATTGTTATCTCAGGGAATGTAAATATCCCCTATGATAGCAATAGGCAGTGACAGGTACTCTTTTTTTGAAAAAATTGGGGTCTATTAGACCCTAGATCTTTCCTCTGCCCTCAAAGCATCTGACCACACCAAGATTGGTGTGATAAAATGCTTTCCCAATTTCCCAATGGCGCGGTTTATATCCGGGAGGGGGGACATTCCCTCCCACTGCTTGTAAAAGCAGTCTAGAGGCTAATTACCCGCTAGAATTGCTTTTACATGAAAGCCGATCACTGGCTGAAAAGAATGATACCAAGATGATACCTAAACCTGCAGGCATCATTCTGGTATAACCATTCAAAGTCCAGCAACATACTGGACATATATTGTAATCTTTTTTTTTTCATGCAGCCTCTTGGCTGAACGAAAAAAAGAGATTGATTGGTGGGTATGCCCACCATTAGAATACCTCCCTTCATCCACCCACTTCTAATGATGGGCATACATGCACCATTTATATATGCCGATGCATGGGGGCATCCTCCCGCAAAAGTTATGCCGTGTACACACGGTCGGAATTTCGACCGTATGTACGTGGCATTAGGAGCCAATCGCTCCCCCCCCCCTGCTGCCCCCATGCTTCGGCATATATGCTCTTTTTTTTAACTGTGGTGGTGAAATCACCTCCTACAGCGTTGGAGTCGCGGCTTTATGTATCGTGGGAGCAAACGCTGTTGCTGTCAAGATAAATAAATCCGCGTTGCAACTGAATGGCGCACCTGAAAACAAAAAAATGCTCAACACTAAAACACACAGTAAACAAAATTACATACCTGAAAAGCAAGCATGATAAAACATAATAAAACATAATAAAACATAATAAAACATTGCAGAATAGAATGGAGTAAAAAAAGAGCAACAATAGAGAGAGAATAGAGTGAGAGAGAGAACAATAAAACGACAACTATTTTATTTTTTTTTTATTTTTTTGAGATTCACAGGTAAAAAAGCTCCTGACTGAAGCGACTGAATCAAAACGCTACCACAAAAAAAATGTTAGCGATCGCAGGGATCAGGCCTGACTCTGCGAACGCTGCAGTTATGTGTGCTTAGTGTTTTGTAAGTGACAGTGATCGATCGATACTGCACTTGGGTGGGCTGGGCTGGGCGGAGGGGGAAAACGCAGGTGCTAGCAGGTATCTGGGCTGATCCCGCTAACAATGCGTTTTTTTTTGGAACCCTAAACTGCTGGGACGCTAGTATAGATCTGATCAGATCAGATATTGATCTGTTCAGATACTGTGCCACTAAGGGAGGTGTATGCTTTGTGCGTGGGTGTTTGCGGTACTGGCACTAACCTGGGGCGACGCAGACCTTATTTGACCCTAAAACCTAATTGATATCACCCGCCGGGCGATCAGGGGGTTAAACCGTTATTGGGTAATAAATGGCGGGTGCCCTGACAGTATAAAAAACAAGCTAACTAACCAGCGTCACCCGTAACAGTAATACAAAAAAAAACTGGTTACCTAGCGACACTAATGCAGCGATCAGAAAAACGATCGCTTAGTGACACTGGCAAAAGGGGGTGAAAGGGTTAACTAGGGGCAATCAGGGGGTTAAAACCTTTATTAGGTAATATATGGGGGTACCTGACGCTATATAAAAACCTGACGGGGAACCTAAATAACGAAATAACTAACTGGCTAACCAGCGTCACCAGTGACAGTTATACAGTGATCACTGGTGAAAGGGTTAACTCTAGGGGCAATCAGGGGGTTAAAACCTTTATTTAGGTTGTAATATGGGGGTACCTGACCTATAAACCTATTTATGAACCTATATAAACATGGCGGTTACCTAAAAAAAAAAAATGGTTACCTAGCGACACTAATGCAGCGATCAGAAAAACGATCGCTTAGTGACACTGGCAAAAGGGGGTGAAAGGGTTAACTAGGGGCAATCAGGGGGTTAAAACCTTTATTAGGTAATATATGGGGGTACCTGACGCTATATAACAACCTGACGGGGAACCTAAATAACGAAATAACTAACTGGCTAACCAGCGTCACCAGTGACAGTTATACTGTGATCACTGGTGAAAGGGTTAACTCTAGGGGCAATCAGGGGGTTAAAACCTTTATTTAGGTTGTAATATGGGGGTACCTGACCTATAAACCTATTTATGAACCTATATAAACATGGCGGTTACCTAAAAAAAAAAAAAAAAAAAATGGTTACCTAGCGACAGCAGTGACACTAATACAGCGATCAGAAAAACGATCGCTTAGTGACACTGGCAAAAGGGGGTGAAAGGGTTACCTGGGGGGCAATCAAGGGGTTAAACCTTTATTAGGGGGGGGGGGGTGGGGGGCTACCTTGGACCTAAAACTAACTGCCTGACAGTTATTACAGTCACACTGACACTAAATGCAGTGATCAGTAAAAAAATGATCACTGCAATTAGTGACACTGTGACTGGGGGGGGAGGGGGTGATCTGGGGGGTGATCAGGGGGTGACAGGGGGGTGTTTTGTGTGCCTATGTGTACTGGTGTCAGTGTACTGTTGTGCACTAACCTTTAGATGTTCACAGCTCGGCGTTCCGGTCACATAGACCGGCGCACCGAGCGTGACATCACTTCCTCTGCCTGTGTTTTGATTGACACAGACAGAGGAAGCATCTGATTCGCCAGGAGCGATCGCGAGGGGGTGGCCAGAAACCACTGGCCGTCCCCTCATCCCGGATCGCTCCTGAAGCGATCCCGACCGTCCCCGCCGGCCGGGGGGGGTCCGATCGGACCCCCCACCCGCCGGAAGAATGGCACGTACAGGTACGTGGTTCTGCCTGTACGTGCCATTCTGCCGACGTATATATACAGGGGGCGGTCGGCAAGTGGCTACTATAGCTTGTGGTCGGAGCATTGCGACCGGAAATGTACGATCACGGCGTCGTACAGTTTAGCTGCTCCGTCAAATCTTCTTAGAACATCCGACAGACACCATAAGCCTTCAATTGACAGATTCAACCTTAATTAATTTGGATTTTCGGAGGAATGCATTTTTTAACAAAACAAAATAAATAAAAATGAATTGCGGGAGTAACTAAATAAATACATTTTTCGGATGAAAGCGAAATTCCGAAACAAAATATTTCAGTGTGCACATGTCTAGATTGCACTCATGAGGTCACGAATGTCCTACGGAAATTAATTTTTTGGGTCTTAGGATCACCATACAGAATGGGATGTTGGTAACATCCACTTTCTTTAATCAAACCGACAGGAATGATCACATTCCTTTAGAATCATGCCATCACCCCTCATGGTTGTCAGCAGTGTCCAAGGGACAGTTTTTATGCCTCAGGTGCAACTGCACGTGTATGGAGGATTATGTGCATTAGTCCTCCATTTTGAAAAAGAGGTTTCTAGGAAAGGCTATAGTGACGCAGTCCTGGATGGTATTATCCAGGAGGTAGACAATATGGTCTATTCCTACCAGGAATTAAGTATAGACAAACACTGTAAGGGAACCTCGGGTGATTTCAGTTCTGCCTTCATCTTCATCACAACTTTTTCATGCCAGCATTGGGCCATCAAGAGGATAATAAAGAAACATTGGCCGGTCCTTAAAAATTACCATGTTTTGGGGCCACAATTACCAGACCATCCACATGTCATTTTTAGAGGAGCACCCACTTTGGGAAACACTGTAGCTCCCAATGATTTAGATCCTCCAATGAGGCCCACCTTCTTTGCAATTTGAAGGGTTATTACCTGTGTGGAAAATGTCACGCCTCCACAAATTTGGAGATAAAAAGATCACAGAGTTCACATCAGTGGGTACGGGTAATACATATAAAATTGACTCCTTTATCTCATGTATGACTAAAAATGTCGTGTATCTCCACAGGTGTCCCTGTGGTTTGGAATAAACCACATGCATGCTACACATTGGATTAGGTGAACATATCACTAACATAAAAAAGGGATTCAATCAACATAGGGTATCAGAACATTATGCCCAAAAACATCATAGGAATCCCACTGGTACCACTTTCATTGCCCTGGAAAAGTATGGTCCTAATTGGAGTGGCAGCAATGCGAAGAGGAATATTTCTAGGGCTGAAACCAGTTGGATATACAGACTCTGCTTGCATGCTCCTCGAGGGTTAAATGTGGAGTGGGACATCAACTGTTATATTAAAAAAAAATGTGTCCAAAAAAGTTTTTGTTTTTATTTATTTCAAATATTAAAATTATGGTTTCTACCATTAGGTATATACATTTATGGATTATACATCAATCAATTTCAAATTTTTGAATACATTTTAGATCTATTTGGTACATATTCATTGTAATCGTTTATTTGGTTAAATATTTTGATCGCTTTTATATCTAATTTGCTTGTTTTTATGTAAAACTTCTTTTATTGTAATATGCTGTCCGATTTGAGGGGGATTCATGCCATATCATCTTTTAATTAATTTAATAAGTCCTAAAAAGCTTATTTACTTGATCTTATTAGGTGTGCTGATTAATATAAGGTAACCACATTCTCAATCTTGTCCAGAAGATGGCGGTGGTGCAGATACAGCACCGTTCGGAGTGTATCCTTATAATTTGGATTGGTGCCTTTTAGGCTTAAAGCTCATGACATAAATCCAATAGAGTATACTCCAATAGGCATCTCCTTGCTTGGATGGTGTATATATAGTTAAGGCTCCGGCGTGTGCGCATGCCCCTGATAACATCTCGTAGGACAAAAAGTGTAGGATGGAGCCACGCACACATGCCACAACAAATACAAGATCACTATTTGACCATCTTTGTCATTGGTCAGATGCCTTTTGGAAGACTTCAGGCAGGCTGTCATGTGCCTTTTACTGAGGAGTGGCTTCCGTTTGGCCACTCTCCCATACAGGCCAGTTTGGTAGAGTGCTGCAAAAATGGTTGTTCTTCTGAAAGGTTCTCCTCTCTCCACAGAGAAACATCTGAGTTCTGTCAGAGTGACCATCGGGTTCTTGGTCACCTCCCTGACTAAGGCCGCTAATCCCCAGATCACTCAGTTTGGCCGGGTGACCGGCTCTAGAAAGAATCCTGGTGGTTCCAAACTTCTTCCATTTATGGATGATGGAGGCCACTGTGCTTATTGGGACCTACAATGCAGCAGAAATGTTTCTGTACCCTTCCCCAGATCTGTGCATCAATAGAACTCTGTCTCGGAGGTCTACAGACAATTTTGTTGGACTTCATGGCTTGGATTGTGCTCCGACATGCACTAACTGTGGGACCTTATATAGACAGGTGTATGCCTTTCCAAATCATGTCCAATCAACTGAATTTACCACAGGTGGACTCCAATCAAGTTGTCTCCATCAACATGGATGGAGAAACTAGACACATGTATTGCTCAGGTGTGATTTGGGCCCATTCTTCCACACAAACAGTATTCAAACCTTGAAGGTTTTCGTCAGAAGCGGGGATTTTTTTTTAAATTTTTTTTTTGGATCAGCTGAGGCAGCGGGCAATATGATTGATGATGGGTCTACACTGTGAAACATTTAAAAAAAAATAAAGGACTCCTCAAAAAATGTATCTGCCTTTATTTGCTTTTGAACACTTTTTTGGTGAATACTAAGTACTCCATATTCATTCACATGTGGGGGGTGGGATCTGAGGGCTTTCTTGTTGAAGGGGGCTTCCATATTTTTGGTTCATGCCCTCTTTCCTGACCTGCAGTGGTGCATGCTCGGATAAGGGTCTGGTATGGATTTTGGGGGGGCTACCCATGCTGTAGTTTTTCCTTTTTGGTTTGGGTGTTCCTCTCTAAATATAAACCAGACTCAAAGGGCCTGGTATGGATTAATTTTTCATTGCTGGCAAATCTTTTTACATTCAACTTTCAACCGGGATTGCATGCGATCTGCTTTTGTGATGGAGCCCTATATAGTACTGTAAAATAAAGTAGGAAATAAAAGGGAAAAACAAAAAGACAAGAAAAAAGCACATAAAAGATGGTATAAGAAACAGAAAAAAATGTTTAAATGAAAAAAGAGGGTGAGGGAAGCTATAGATTATAGATGGGGGTAGGGTTATAGATGGATAGGGGAGAGGTGGGTCAGTCTGTTTATTAGAAACAACCATAACCTTTATGTGTATCTTGATGAATTTATTTTGCAGAGACTCGTAATTCTTTAAAATCGTTGGTACTAAATAGAAATTTAAAATTGACAACTATAAAATCACTCCTGTGTAGCAAATCCAATAAATTGCTGTTTGTTTAAACTGCTGTTTTTATAGGATGCTTCATTAGTTATCAGGAGAATCTGTGATTTGTAAATATTTTTATTCCTCAGTTCGTAAACAGATCAATCTGAACTACTAGGTGAATCTCCACGAATCTATGTAAACAGACTGTGCATGGGTTATTACTGAGTATAAAAAAATAAAAAATAATAATGTACAAATGCATGTTACCATTTCCATATTAGAACACATATAAACAGGTCAACAAATTTGTCAGGATTTGTTAAAGAAAGGCTTTGCTTCAGCTGCCTAAAAAGACAAAGAAAAATTATAATTTAAATACAATTAAGACAGAAAGACTTTGAAGTACAGGGCATGCTCGCTCAGGGCTGTCTCAAATGATCCTTATCAGTTTAGTGCTCAAGGGCTATCTGATGAAAAGAAAGAAATTAACCGAAATTTTGAATGATTAAGTATGTTAAAAATTACTCTCATTTTCCTCAACATCAAATGCCATACTCATTCAATGTATTTTGGCTTTACGAATGAGCAGATACTGCCTTTCATGATTGTTTAGCAGAAATCAGGGGCATTAGAAAGTAAACATATGATAGAATTGGTAAGCGCTTTTTATTTTCTTTTGTAAAGATAGATAGATGTATAACCTACTGGGGTATATGCTATAGTAATTTTCGAAAATGCATAGGCAAGTATGTGTTCATAATTTAACCTGCAGTGGTAAACTGGCTATCTGACTGGGTCTTGTGTGCAGCATGTGTGTTGTGATTTATATTAGCTTTTAATGCATAATCTATACAAAACATTGATAAGGAAAATAATATGTAAAATAATTATTCTGCTGAATCTATTAGCGTGACACTGTGGGGTTGATCTACTAAAGGCAAATAAATGGTGCTCCAGAGCTTAGCAGATGAGGTAAGGCTTATCTTTGCAAAGAACACCCAATCATATGCAAGGAAAATGAATGAATGAATGATGGAAGTCAGCACAGCTTCCCCTCAATTATTATTACTTATTGGAAATTGGACTCTTGAGAGGGGATATGATAGCAATATACACATATCTTACTGGTGATTTCAATGTTGGGAGGAAACTATTCAGTCTCAGATTACCCAAGAAGACACGTGGTCACACAATGAAGCTGGGTGAGAAGTGGTTCAACCTTAAGTAGTATAGAGGGTTTTTTACTGTTAGAGCTGGAAGGATGTGGAACTCCCCTCCGCAGTCGGTGGTTGCAATGGGAAGTGTCACTAATTGAAAAAAAACTTTTAGATGGGCATCTTACGGAACACAAAATACAGGGATATGGGAAGTGTTAGAGACATACACATGCACACACACACATACTGAACTAGGTGGACTGGAGTCTTTATTCAACCTTACCAACTATGAACTACTAAGCACTAGAGCAAAATCTCTTGCAAAGTGCACAATCTATTTGCCTTTTGTAAATCAACCCCAGTGTGTCAATAGAATAAACATAGAACTTGAAAAGTCAAAGGCTAGGTTCACACATTACCATTATTGTCCAGTGTGTTAAAAACTCACACTTTTTTTTGTACATCAATATACGCTGCTTTAGGTAGCCCATTCAAAATGAATGGGCTGTCATGCAGTTCAGCAGTCCAGAAATGGAACCTGTACATGGGACCTGTACAGTTTTTGGACAGTACACCACACTGAAACTCACACATATCCCTCTTTAAGGTAAGTTGGGGTACCATTCAAAATTAGTTGCACCACATCACACTAAAACAAGTAGCATGATTGTAATTTTGGGATTCTGAAGAGGGAATGTCCCATCTTGCCTGTAGTAATATAAATGGGGTAAAATCCCCATCTGTCAGTAAAGAATTTAAGGAGGTCAAACCCTTATTAATCCAATGGGAGAACTGAGCTATGTTGTTATATGCTAAAACAAATCTGGGTTCTCCTAGGAAAGAGGTGAGGATGGAAAAGTCGGGGGACAATCTAAATGGGCCACATATCTTGAGCCAAAGTTGGTAGTAATGTGCAACTAAGGTATTAAGCTTAATGAGTTTGTTATAGAGATTCAGTTTGCTCCAAAGGATACCTTGTAGATTCAATGGAGCAATAGAATGAGTTTGAAATCTCTTCCAGGGGGTACTTTGCGATGGAGAGAACCACTGGGAAATTTGCATTAGTCTAGCTGAGATGAAATACAACCAGATGTTGGGAAGGCCCAATCCGCCCAGGGATTGAGATCTGTGTATATGTGCATAACTACATCTGGGTTTTTTCCCGGCCCAGAAGAATTTATTGATTTCTCTCTGAAGGGAAGTTAGTTTGGATTTTGATATATTCACTGGGAGTGCTCGAAAGTAATACGAGTTTAGGTAGAATAGTCATTTTAATGACGCATATTCTGCCAAGGAAAGAAATGTGGAAATTAGACCATGTATTAAGGAGGGAGGTGATATGGGAAAAAAGGGGAAAGTAGTTAGTTTTGTATAGTGTTTTGTGGGAGGATGCCACTAATATACCTAGATATTTGAATGATTGAGGACACCATACAAATGGGAAATTACCTAAAAGATGGTCCTGTTCTTGTTGGGGGTAATTGATCGGCAGGGCAGAGCATTTGTTTAAATTAATTTTTAGGCCAGAAATGTCATGCAAAACATTAAGTTCTTTGAGGAGAGAGGGGATGGAGATCAAGGGTTCAGAAAGAAATATAAGGGCATCGTCAGCATATAAACTGATTTTGAATTCATCATCTCCTTTAGTATAACCTTTGATGTCTATGTTATTCCTAATTCTTTGAGCTAAGGGTTCAATTGCTAAGGCGAATAGTAAGGGGGACAAGGGACAGCCTTGTCTTGTTCCTCTGCTAAGAGGAAAGAATTCTGAGTTGTGTCCCGGGATTCTAATTCTGGTCTGTGGCGAGTGATATAGTGCATTAAATCCATGTAAGAAATTGCCCGAGATACCGTATTTTGGTAAAAGTTGGTTGAGGAATAGCTAAACTCAAAAGGCACAATTTCCGAGAGTGCAAATTGGCGTCTTGAATAATATTAGTAACTAGTCTAATATTATCCACAATCTGACGACCTGGGATGAAGCTTGTTTGATCAATATGGATTAAATTGGTAATAACTGAGGCCAATCTGTCAGCAAGCAATCTCCCAAAAAATTTTTGGTCGTTATTGAGAACTGAAATTGGGCGAAAATTCTGTGGGAGAGAGTGGTCCTTATCTGGCTTTGGGATTAAAGATAAATTAGCTAGTAGCATTTCTTCAGGAAATTGATTACTCGTGAGGACATAGTTAAAAAGTTTAGTCAAATGTGGGATAAGAAGAGGGGCATATTTTTTGTAATATGCAGAGGAGAAACCATCTGGACCTGTGGAGGATTTAAGAGATTTAATAATTGTAAGTATCTCAGAGTCCGTGCAGGGGGCGTTAAGAGCTTTGGTTTGATGGGTATCAAGGGAAGGTAATAGAGTTTCATTCAACCAGTTTTTAGAGGTTTGTTTTGGTTGGGATTGGGGTCGGAAAGGAGATCCTTATAGAAAGCACCTCTGCTGGATGTGTGACAAGGTTACCTGTCTGGTTTCTAATTTTATAAGTGTGAGGGGGTTTATGTTCTTGGTTTAACTTTTTGGCAAACATAGCTGAGGGGGAGTTACCATGAAGTAGAAATTTTGCTTTTGAGAATCTAAGAGATTTTTCCGTGTTTGCTGACAGAATAAGGTCCAGGGCTTGGCGCTTTTCTTGGATTTGGATAGTAATCTCTTGGGTTGGGTTTTGTTGTATTTTATTGTATAGGTGGTTTAGGTCCTTTGTCAGTCTATTTATGTCTGCAAGTCTTTCTTTGTTTCTTTTAGCAGCCAGGCTGATATAGTGTCCTCTAAGAACGGCTTTGTGGGCAACCCATAGAGTTGAAGGGGGAAGTATCATCATTTACATTTTCTTTAAAATAATTTTCAATATGTGTAGAGATTGACTGAAAGATAACTGGGTATGTGAGTAATGAGTCATTTAGACGCCAGTTAAATGGGGAGGGAGTAAGACCTATATGAGATGTTTTAAAAGAAGTAATTTCGTGATCTGACCAAGGGCAGGGAAAAATATTTGCCTTTGTAGAGTTTGCCACCAGTATAGGGGTACAAAATATGTAGTCCAGTCTGGTGTAAACGTCATGTGGATAGGAGTAGTGTGTGTAGGCTCTTATGCCTACATTATGTGCCCTCCAAGTGTCAATAAGTTGAAGTTTGTTGAGAGAACAATTAAGGTTTTTAGGGAAGGCCTTGGCGAATGGGACTACTTTACTTCTATCTAGAGCAGGGTGTGCGGTTAAGTTAAAATCGCCTCCTAAGATTATATGAGGAGAGTTATATCTGTCTAGTACATCAAAAAATTTTGTGAAAAATAATGATTGTGAATCATTAGGGGCGTATACTGACGCTATTGTAACTTCGCGTCTGATAATAATACATTTAATGAGAATGAAACGACTATCGGTGTCTCTGTAGATGTTCTGAATATCTAAAATAATAGAATTGCGGACAAATACCGCAACACCGCAATATTTGTTGTCAAAAGTGGTATAATAAAATTGGTTATAGGTTCTATTAAAATAATTTGGGTGGTTGGAGGTGGAAAAGTGAGTCTCCTGCATCAATATGATATCTGCACCGATTCTTTTGTAAAATTGGAAAGCTTTTTCCCTTTTGTGTGGGGAATTGAAGCCCTGCACATTGTGCGAGATTACCTTAAGACACATTGGAACAATGCCCTATGAAGAGGGCTACCATATCTGACTGACCTGGGTCTGTGGGAAGAAAGTTATCACTAAGCAATAGGTCCTTGATGATGTATGACGTTTTCTCCTCGTCCAACCACGTGAGTGTGAGAGATTGAATCACATGCAATGGCAAAAAGATTAGTATATCATAAATGTTCGACATCTTATAATAAGCTATAATAGAAAAACCACTGAGAAACTTGCATAGCTGTAATGAGGTGTATTGACTTCCATGTTTTATCAAAAGTATAACTTTAGCCAAAAAGGCAACATTAAGATACAAATAGAGTGTATAAAAAATTGTCATTTATTATTATTATTATACAGGATTTATATAGCGCCAACAGTTGTGCGCAGCGCTTTACAACATGAGGGCAGACAGTACACTTACAATACAAATCAATACAGGAGGGATCAGAGGGCCCTGCTCGTTAGAGCTTACAATCTAGAAGGGAGGGTCAATTGGAACAAAAGGTAATACTGTGGGGGGATGAGCTGATGGAGAAAATGAAAATACAGTTGTTGTTAGGTGTGGGTAGGGTAGGCTTCTCTGAAGAGAAGGGTTTTCAGGGATCGTCTAAAAGCTAATAAAGTAGGAGATAGGCGGACAGATTGGGGTAAGGCATTCCATAGGATTGGAGAGGCTCTGGAAAAGTCCTGGAGGCGAGCATGGAAGGAGGTGATGAGGGAGCTAGAGAGCAGGAGGTCTTGAGAGGAACGAAGAGAACGAGTAGGTTGGTATTTAGAGACTAGGCTAGTGATGTAGCTGGGGGGGCGAAATTGTGGATGGCTTTGTACGTAGTTGTTAGTATTTTGAATTTAATTCTTTGGCCGAGTGGAAGCCAGTGGAGGGATTGACAGAGAGGAGTGGCAGACACAGAGTGATTGGTAAGGTGGATGAGTCTGGCAGCAGCATTCATGATGGATTGAAGAGGTGATAGACTATGTAGAGGTAAGCCAATGAGAAGGGAGTTGCAGTAGTCGAGGCGAGAGATGACGAGCAAATGAATTAAGAGCTTTATTGTATCATTGGTTAGAAATGGGCGTATTTTGGCGATGTTGCGGAGGTTGAGGCGGCAGGATTTGGACAGTGATTGGATGTGTTGCTTGAAGGAGAGTTCAGAGTCCAGGACTACACCTAGAACCTTAGCATGCGGGGATGGGCTGATCGATTTTGACAGAGAGATCAGGGGAAGGGGCATATGGGGGAGGAAAAATTATAAGTTCGGTTTTGGATAGATTGAGTTTGAGGAAGTGGTGTGACATCCAGACGGATATATCTGATAGTAGATTAGTGATACGTGAGGAGACAGAGGGAGTGAGCTGAGGGGGTAGAGAAATAGATTTGAGTGTCATCAGCGTAGAGGTGGTATTGGAAGCCATGGGAGGCTATCAGTTGACCCAGGGAGGAGGCGTAGATTGAAAATAGAAGAGGTCCAAGAACAGAACCTTGGGGGACCCCAACAGAGAAAGGAAGAGGATAGGAGGAAGTTGAGTTGTAAGAAACGCTAAAGGTGCGGTTGGATAAGTAGGAAGAGAACCAGCGAAGAGTACCGTCACGGAGACCAAACGTGTGGAGTTTTTTGAGGAGGAGGGGGGGGTCAACCGTATCAAAGGCAGCAGAGAGGTCCAGGAGTAGGAGTACAGAATACTGTCAATTGGTTTTGGCCGTTAGTAGATCATTTGTTAGTTTTAGGAGAGCAGTTTCTGTGGAGTGTTGAGGACGAAATCCAGACTGAAGGGGATCAAGAAGGCTATTATCAGCGAGGTGGACGCTCAGTCGGTTGTAGACCAGACGTTCAAGGAGTTTGGATAAGAAGGGGAGCAAGGAGATGGGGCGTAGGTTGTTAAGATTGGATGGGTCCAGTGAGGGCTTTTTAAGTATGGGTCTGACAAGTGCATGTTTTAGAGAGTTGGGGAAGATGCCAGAAGAGAGGGAGAGATTGAAGATGTGGGTTAGAGAGTGTAGCATAGAGCCAGAGGGTGAACGTAGCATTTGTGAGGGAACAGGATCTAGAGGGCAGGTGGTAAGGTGGACATTATCAAGTAGTTTAGCAACTTCATCTATAGTGGTGGGGTTGAAAGAGGGAAGTAATGATTGTGCCTGTGGGCATGAAGTGTAAATTGTGGGGGGTATCAGAACAGTAGAGATCTCTGCGCGAATTGTATCAATCTTCTGTTTGAAGTGAATGGCGATCTCCTGGGCAGTGAGTGAGTTGGCGGGTGGAGGCGGTGGAGGAGGAAGTAGAGAGTTGAAGGTAGAGAAGAGTTGACGGGGACGGGGTGATAAGTTGCTAATGAGAGTGATGAAATAGGTCTGCTTGGCAGAGAGGAGGCTGGAATTGTTTTTTTGGAGGACAGATTTATATTGGTTGGAATCTCTCTGAGACTTGGTCTTACACCAAAGGCGCTCATGAGCATGACTACGTTTTTTCAGACTTCTAGTAACATCTGTTTGCCAAGGTTGAAGGGGTTGGGGCTTGATTCTGTGTGTAGTGAGGGGGGCCAGTGAGTCCAGTGAGGCTAGAAGTGAAGTGTTGTAGACAGAAGTGGCTAGGTTGGTGCAGGATAGGGGTGAGATTTTGTCGTAGAGGTTGTCGATAGCAGAGTAGAGAAGAGAAGGGTTGAGATGACGTAGGTTTCTGCGGGTAACTTTAAGGCGATCGGTGGAAGAGGAGGTGAAAGAGAGGGAGAGAGTGAAACTAATAAGGTGGTGATCAGAGAGAGGGAATGGATAGTTAGAGAGGTTGCATGGAGTGCAAAGGTGAGAGAAAACGAGGTCAAGGATATTGCCTTCAGAGTGAGTAGGAGCATGTATCCACTGCTTCAGGTCAAAGGAGGAGGTTAGGCTGAGAAGTTTGGAAGTGGCAGGAGTGTTAGTATTAATAGGGGTGTTGAAGTCCCCGAGAATGATTGTGGGGATTTCAGAGGAAAGAAAGTAGGGTAGCCAGGCAGAGAAGTCATCAAGAAATGTTGATACTGGTCCAGGGGGCCTGTAGATCACGGCTATCCTTAGAGAAATTGGAGTGAAAAGACAAATGCAGTGTTTTTCTAAAGAGGAGAGTGACAGAGAGGGAGGTGGCTGAAGTACCTGAAAGGTGCTATGTGGGGCTAGAAGGATTCCGACACCTCCTCCCTTACGTCCATTGAATCTGGGGCAGTGAGTCTAGAGAAGACCACCATGGGATAGGGCAGCAGAAGACGCAGTGTCGGATTCGTGGAGCCCGGTTTCGGTAATGGCAAGTAGGTTAAATGAGTTGGCGATAAAGAGATCATGGAGAGAGGTGAGTTTGTTGCCGACAGAGCGGGAGTTCCAAAGGGCACAAGAGAAAGGGAGTCTGGTCTTGGGAAGAATGGAAATGGGAACTAAATTGTGTTGATTGCAGCTGCTGCCAGAGGGTGCAGGGTGATGGGTGCATGGGGTACATTTAAATGATGGAGGCTCGGGGTTTGGGGATATATCTCCAGAGGTTAGGAGAAGCAGGAGGGTGAGGGAGGTAATATGGGAGTGGGATTTATATGAAGGGACATGCCCCAGGGTCTTGGAGATTTTTAGTATGTGTGGATTTAGAATAAGCAGGAGTTGGTGGGTGCAGTAATAAGGAGAGGACAGAAGTGAGGGTGATATATATATATGCTGTGGGGTGGAGAAGAGGGGTGAAGGAGGGATAGTTTTAGGACAGAGCTGTCAAAAGGAGTGGTAGAGAGTGCATGTTACAAGGAGAAAGAGCTAAAGGGGTAAACAAGGTCACCTGATGTCTGTGTGGTGTTTTTCAAAGTATTTTCTTGTGTCCCTTCGTGTTGTGCATCCGCTGAAATGCAGAGTCAGAAGTGCTTCCACTTATAGAAATCTCCCACTTTGAGAAAGAGCCCCATTTGCAAATGTGCCCCCTGCAATAGCTTCCAAAAGAAGCTTATCTTTATACTGATAGGGGTGGGGTGTGGGTGGATTTCAATTATCAATCAGGAGGTAATAAAGGTTGGCTGGTTAACAGGGCAAAATTCTAACTTCAGAAACAGACTAGCAAAAGGGCACTAAAGTTAGACGGGCCATAATTTTGGGTAAGACAAGGGAGATAATAAAGCATTGTAATGTGGACAGGTCTATAGACTGTTGAGCCAAAATAACATACCAGCATTTTTAAAGACAAACATGAAAAGCAGATAGCAGGGATTCAGTTTTTGGGTGGAGATGGTATGGAGCCTAAACAAAAAAAAAAAAAAAAATTCTAGTAGCAGCAACTATTATTTTGTGCAAAAATGTCTGGTGTGTTCGATACCTAGGACTTAAATTGGCAGTCCAGAAAACAAAAGAAAAAAGGGCAAAGGGAGCAGAAAAAGAAAAAAACAAAAAAAAATAGGTTTTTCCCTTCTCTTTAGTGCAGCTTGGAAAAATTGGGGATAATTGCTGGAGTGGTAGGACATTTCCCCAAAAGAACAAAAGGAGAGATGATGGTCAATTAGACAGTCAGGGTGCAAGATCTTGAAATGCTTGTCGTAGGCGCCTCTGATTGCTGCTGTTGCGATGAGTGGATGGCGTGGACCATATCGGTGAGGGTCTAGGTGTGGACGGGAGACGATTGAGAGGTTCAGGATCCAGTAAGCCCAGTTTAACCAGTAATTCTTTGCCTTCAATCACATTATAAACTGTGTAGGTAGAGCCGTTGTGAGGGACTGTGAGCTTAAAGGGGAAGCCCCATCTATATTTGATTCTTGCATTTTGAAGAATGCTGGTTACATCTTTCATCTTTCATCCTACGTCTCCTGTCCAAGATCTGTAATCTTTTGCCATCAAGATCTATGCTGTGCGTGTTTCTTGAGGCTCTTATTATGTCTTCTTTAACCAGAAAGTCTTTCATACACATGATAATGTCCCTGGGGGGTTTATCTGGTGTTGGCTTGGGGCGCAACGTCCTGTGAATCCTATCACAAGTGAAGGCTGACAAGGGTTTGTCAGGGAGGAGTTTGTGAAAAACATTTTCAATGGCTGGCATTAATTCTGTGACCGTCTCAGGTATACCGCGCACTCTGATATTATGGCGGCGGTTTCTGTTGTCGAGATCTTCGACTTGGGCCTGCATAAATGCAAAACTGTCAGCCAAGGTCTCATAATCTTTCCGCAGGTCATTATGTGCCAGGGAGAGTTCATCATGCTTTGTTTCTAACACATCAGTGCGACTGCCAATACAAGCAATTTCTTGTGAAAGGGCTATGGTGGATTTGTGCACCTCATGCTCAATCTTCTCTACCAGTTTTTCAAATATGTTAGTCAGGCTGGCATCCAAGTCCGCTTTAGACAGGGGAGACATGTACTCACTGCGATCCTGAGAAGAGCTGAGGTTCAGTGTGGCTTTCCCAGCTTCTGCGTGGGGTCCGAGGCCGGCGCCATTTTGAGACATTCTGCGCTGTCTGTCTCTGCTATCCAAAAGAAAGTTAGTAAGATTGTGTTGCGGGTGGCTAGAGCGCCGTTTTTTCCCCCCAGGCATGCACAAGATGTTCCCACAGGGGTGATGGGTGTTTTGGCCGATATTGGAGTAGTGTGGCCCTGGGGATCTTGCCTGCTTTCTCTGGGTCTGGCGGAGCTGTAATCACTCGCCTCCACCCAGCATCGCGCCGCGCATGCGCCCTGACTTGTAATATTTTTACTAGTACCTATAGGAAGACATGCTCTGGCAATACAACCCTTTTTGCAGCCAGTTGTCACCCATCCCACACCATCAATGCTATCCCATATGGGGAATTTATTTGCACCAGATGGAAAATTTTTAACCATCTGCGGGAAAGGGTCTACAATAGCTCTGTTATCCAGCAAGGTCAAGCTATAGCCATGATGAGAAATAGGGATGAATTATTAAATGACATTCCTAAGGGCAGAAGTCAGATAAAAAACTCTAGGAGGGCAAGAGGCACACTTGTCACTTTTGTCACCACATATTTCAAGGAATATCATCAAGTAGATAATAAAAAAAGAATTTGTCAATTTTAAATACAGACAAAAGTTTACTTGGAATATTAGAAATGGGTTGCCACTTCTCCAGCCAACTAGCACCAACTCTAGGCAATTTGCTATCACCTAGTCTTTTCTCCTCATCCATAAAATGCCAATCCACCTGGCTGTCATGTAGGGGAGTTATCGCTGTAACATAAAGACTTGCAGGTACTGCCATCTCAATATGTTAGGTAAGACTTTCTCCTCGATAGCTAGGGAAAGAATTTTCCATAAAGCAATACATAAATTGTGGCACAAAATATTTAGTCTACCTAATTACCTGCATCCATCATGTGCAGCCTGCAATATGTGGGGTGTACCACACACTCTCTAAGGACCTGAATAATGGGACACAACAACTCTAATGGGACACGTCACTTTAGAGATTGTCATCAATGTGATCTCTCCTCATTTTGATTCAGGGGACTAGAGAGGCTTTCACACTTTCTGAGAGGAGAAGATAGAGAGAGAAGGCTTTTGGGGAGAGAGGCCAGGTGGATTTATAGCTTAAAGACTAGATCTCCTCAGGGGTTAAACATGAGATAGGATCTGAACCTGCATGTACAATAGGTTGCCTCTTTTTCCATTTTCCTCCTCTCTGCATACAATTACAGTATGCGTTTGTCTAGTATATCCTTACCTCTTCCTTTAATACACAACCATTTAATCATACTGTTATTATTCATTTTTATTCATGTTTTTTGTATACTGTTTTATGATGTATGTTTGTGAAGTATAGTGGCGTTTACATCGGCTCCTCTGTTATTGCATCAGCTGTTTCAGTTTTTTGCAATTATATCCATCAATTAATCCAATTAGAAGGTGGAGCTTTTGATACTTTAGCGACAGTGGCGTATCCAGGGTATGGCACATATGGCAAGTGCCATGGGCGCCATATGTAGTGGGCGCTGCTGAGTGGCTGGGCAGCAAGGTTTTGTCCTGCATAATTATGTTGCTTATATGCCAACTTGTGGCTGAATAGGACCTGCAACAGTGTGAGCACCCAGCCCATCCAGGCATTGGCCAGCAAGCCCGCTGGATGTGCACTGTGCAGCTCCGATGAAAGACTTCACCTGTCAGATTCAAGATGTGATGTCGGGTATGTAATGAAAGAGCCAACTCACATGGTACTTCATTACATATAATGCTCCTCCCCCTACCTATCACATCCCGCGCACCACACTTCCCCATTCCTCCTTTGCACAGAGCACAGCAGCTCCTCCCCTCTAGAACGTTGTATCTAAACCCTGCCCCTCCCCCTCCTTTCCAGCATGAGCAGCTTCTGTTAGTATACACAGGGACAACACTGCAGGTGAATGTAAGGTGAGTGTATAGTGAGAGGAGGCTGAGTTCTGATAGGACAGTGGGGTATCAGACATTCACAGGAGGGACTACAGGTCCCAGCATGTCAGCTGCTTTCTGGGGAGGTTTGTGATTGTGCCATCACTAGTGCTGAGGACATCACTTCCTGGGTACAACATGCTGTGTGATGTTCCATCTACTCACTGTGCTGGTGGGGGGGGGGGGAATGATGTGTCAGGCTGACCTCCCCCTCAGCTCTCAGTATGTATTGGTTGGATCTCTCCTTGCAGATACTATATCTCTCTGAAGATTGGATCTGTCCAGTGTGTGGGCTCCAGGGCCCCCTACAGGAGATCTGAGAGGGGTGTCTGGCAGTAAAGAGAACCTGTCATCATCCATTCTGATCAAAGTAAATGATAAATACTAGAGCTGAGCGCCTCCATTGCTGACAGCATCCCTGCACTCAACTGCCATCTGTCTGTCTGTCTGTAAGGCACCTGGTGAATGCTTTGCTCTATGCCAAGGAGGACTCAGGAGGACATTACTGGGGTGGGGCGAGCCGGCCCGGCAGAGGAAGACAGTACACTGATGTGCACAGTACCTGACTGGAGAGGTGAACGGGACACAGTGACAGAACAGAACACAGACACTGACTGATGTGGAAAAGTATGGTAATATGCAGGGGGGACAGAGAATGAAACTACCATGTCCACAGCCTCTAACCATGTCCTGTCCACAGTATCTAAAAGATGGGTTTGAAATGTTTTGACAGGGGCACAGTTTTAGTGTTTGCCATAGGCGCCATTTTCACTAGATACAACTCTGTTTAGCGACTATATATTTCAACGTATCATGTCTTATTGTAGTTATGATTCAAACCGTGTAGGCTGAAACACGTCAACTGATTGCATCTGCGAACTGTACACTGTGGTTTCCTGAAAAAAGCAAGGTTTTAGAGCAACAGCAGTTGTGCGGACCATCTTTATGGATACATAGGTGTTTACAGGCATTTAGAGGCAGAAACAAAAAACAAAAAACATCACATTCAGGAGTATTTTGCTAGAAAAAAGACCCAAAGTGTTTGAATAAATTGATATTCTGGCCAATGGAATGAATAAACACCCAAACGCTTGATGCCCCTAAACGTGCCTAAATGTTTTTGCAAAATGTGGCTTTAGGTGCATTTTAACACTGTCTATTTTGAAGATCTGGGCAAATGCTTAGTGTGCACAATATTCTCATTGTCAATGATGGCCCCTTTCACACTGCCCTCATTCTTTCAGTCAAGAAAAAACTGATTCAGTTTACATCAGATTTTACATCTGTGTTCAGTTCAGTACAGTGTGCATCGATTTTTCATCAGTTTTTACATCTGCCCGCCGGCCTCCTTAAAGTGTTACTAAACCCACAACAATAAAATTAGTCTGTATATGCAGTAAACCATGCTTGTTATACTCACGGTGGAACCTAAAGGGTTAATCCTCTGCATTGTGTAAAAAGGCTGCCTAATCGTGTACGTGTATGCACAGATCCTCCCCTTCCTGTGCTATCCCCCTGAATTAGTCCAGATAAGACAGAGCTTTTGGAGTCAGGCTACACATGCTCAGGTGTGTATTGCTAGAGAGTTTTTTTTTTCTTGGGAGAGTCAATGTGATCAGCACAGGGCCAATCGGCACTGTCCAGACATGTCCACACAAAGGGTCAAGGGCTCTGCAGCCTCATAGGACAGCTCAGGGCGTATGAAAACTCCTCCTACTAGCTTCACCAGGAACTGAGAGAAATCACAAGACATCAATTTACTGCTGATGAGAAAAGGTATTTAGCGGTTTATAGTTACTAAAATAATTCAATTTCCATGGTCTGTGTACTGTAGGAGACCAGATATAATAAATGCAGGATCCTGGGTTTAGTAAAACTTTAACAACTATGACTAGAGTTGACACCTCATCCCTTTAAACCCGAACACCTTTGAATTACACAGGTTCTGAGGCAAATTAAATGCAGATAAGGCACTACGTGAGTTTAATTACCACCGTAATCAGCCACAGAACCTGTGTAATTAATGTGTGTTCGGGTTTAAAGGGATGAGGTGGCAACCCTAACTATGACTCACCCCTGCAGAATGTAAACAAAAGAGCTAACAATATTAAAAAAAAACAGCATGCAGGACCCCCGCCCAATTCATACCAGGCCCTTTAGCCCTTTAGGGCCAAAAATCCCCAAAGAATGGCATGAGGTCATCCCAAGGCATAGCCCCCTCAACATGGGGATATACCAACCAGCTAAAAAAAAATCCCTTTGCCCGCCGAACCTGACCGCTTCTATCGCTTGCTGGCACAGAATGACATTGCAGGTTTTCCCTTCCACTAAAGAAAACAAAGGGTCGGGGTTACCCAATGATGTCACCGGGTGATCTTGTTCCCTTATGATGTCATCTATGGGTGCGGTTGAATGACAGCTCTGCTTCTCCCGGATCTAATGTACACAAAGGGGAAGGTTTATCTGGTGAAGTCACTGGGTGACCCCGCCCACCACAAGGGGATGGGGTAACCTGGTGACATGACCAGGTGGCTAAGTTAGTAGTGTCATTCAGCGCCGGTAAGTGATGGGAGCAGTCAGGTGTGGCGGGCAGGCGGGTTTTTATCATGCGGTATTGCGGCTGCCATTCATCATGATTGATATGGACCTACATCACTAAATGATGTGATTGACATGGATGTAAATCGAGGAACATGCCAAGAACAGTTTTGTGTGTTTATTTACACCTGTCATTTTTTTGTGAATGAGTAGGGGTACCCCCCATGTTGAAGGCTTGTGGCCTGGCATGGTTTATGTTTTATGTGGGGGTTCACACACTCATCTGTCCTCTTTCCTGGCCTGCTGGGCTGCATGCTCAGATAAGGTTCTGGTATGGATTTTGTGGGGAGGAATCTCATGCTATTTTTTTCGTTACTTTATTGTTATTTCTGGTGTGTGGTCCTCCCCAATCCTTACCAGACCTGAATGCCCTGGTATTAATTGGGGAAGGGCTCACACCATTTTCCTGCTCTTTTATATACATTCTGCTGTCAGTGGGAAATGCAAATGAAAAAAATTATGCAAAAATTGAAACTTGTCCATATACATCCCTTTAGGTCTGCTTTTGTTTTTTAAATGGAACAAAAAAAGAGTCTTGTTAATTTTAAAGAAAAGGATCTGAATGGATATGAATGTATAGTGATGTAAACAGATAACCATCCATTTACATCTGTTTTCTCATAGAAATACATTGCTGTCCATTTTTATTTGCCAACTGACAAATTAAAAATAGATAGACAGAACGCCCATGTGAAAGAAGTCGAAGTGTCAGGCAATTGTCAGGCAATTGCTGTTGACTGTAGAACTGTGCACAGGGAATATCAGGCCACTATAGACCCAGACTACTAAGCTCTGGATCTTAAGCGTACACACAAGGCAGCTGAATATAGCATGACCTTAAAAAAATTACTTCAAAAGGACTGCTACAACTATATCTATGTTATTACTACACATGCTAGTTCTGGTATTTTTATATATTATACTAATAACAGCAGTATATTTATTAATATTTAACCTTCACTATTTGAGTTAAAAAATATCTACTGTAAACTCAAATTTCTTATGCAGTATTAAACATGTGTTACTAGGTCTGGCAGGAGGTAGAAACAACAATTCTCTTACCTGATGTATTTTATGTTGATGCAGTTTTCTTGTACCATTCAGGAAAAATGCAGAGGAGCTAATCGGGAAGTAGGTGGGAATTCACACTGCTAACCCTTGGCATATGTGTGAAATGACTTCCAACATTTGAAATGTACCAAGGTGAGGTATGTCACTGTCACGTCCAAGGACTTGTGTACTGTACAAGGAGGCTGACGTATATAAAATGTGTTATAACACTTCATAAACATCTGCATCTTAAAAAGGGACTTGTGCAGTAAAAGCTCTTGTAGTACTCAACACTTTCATACATCTACCCCAACATGATGTTATATTGGTCCAAAGTTGGGGAATGAAAGAAATTTCTTCAATCAGGGTTACTGTAAATATAATAGCTGCTACCACATAGCTCATAATCTATATGTACTGTATGTACAGTATGTATGTATACTCTATATGAAAAACATAAAACAATATATATATATATATATATATATATATATATATATATATATATATATATACATTTCTTCCTTGAGGTCATTCCTCAGCACTTCTATGGGGTTAAGGTTTAGGCTCTGACTGGGACACTCCAAAAGGCATATTTTCTTTTTCTGAAGCCAGTGTTGTGGTGGATTTTCTTCAATGCTTAGGGCCATTGTCCTGTTGCATCACTCAACTTCTATTAAGCTTCAGCTGGTGGAAGACCACCCTGACATTATCCTGTAATGTTATCCATATTTTGGCAAACTTGGGAACTCATTTACTCCTCGATGATGGAAAGTGGTCCAGGACCTAAGGCAGCAAAGCAAGCCTAAATCATGATGTTCCCCCCACCATACTTCACCATTGGGATAATGTTCTGATGTTGGTAAGCTGTGCCTTTATGCCATGCATAGTGCTACGTATTCTTCCCAAACGATTCAACTTTTGTTTCATCAGTCCACGAAACATTTTCCCAGTAGTGTTGTGATTTTCAAAGGTGCTCTTTGGCAAACTTCAGGATAGCAGTAACTTTTGCCGTGGTGGTCTGTCATGGACACCCTGCCTGCTCAAAGACTTAAATATGATAGACTCATGAACAGGGATGTTTGCCAGTTCCAGTGATGTTTTCAAACCTCTACCAGTTACTCATGGGTTCTTCTTTACCTCATTGAGGATTCTGTGTTGTGCCTTGAGAGTCATCTTGGCTGGGTGCCCACTTCTAGGAGGAGTTGCCACAGTACTAAAATGTCTCCAGATGATTTGTCTAACTGTTGACTGATGGATGCTTAAGCACTTTGAGATTGCTTTGTATCCCTTTTCAGCCTTTTTCAGATCTGCTACTGTTAATCATATGTCTTTAGAGAGCTCCTTTTTCTGAGGCATGGTTCACATCAGCTGATGCTTCTTATGAACAGCAATCTAAAGCTGGCTACACACTATACAATTTTTATACAATGTTCTTGTACAACTTTCCTTTAGATTTACCAAAACCATATAATATGAGGTCAAACCTAAACTCTTTCAAATTGTATGCAATCAGACAGGCCATTGCACTACAGGTTTAAGTGAACAATGGGGTTTATTTACTAAAGCTGGAAAGTGAAAATCAGGCTCACTTCTGCATAGAAACCAATGAGCTTCCAGGTTTTATTACCAAAGCTTAATTGAACAACCTGGGGTTAGAAGCTCATTGGTTTCTATGGAGAAGTGAGCCTGATTTTGCACTTTCCAGCTTTAGTAAATAAACCCCATTGTGTACTTAAAAGTGGGGTATGCCTGTACATAATTGAAGGTAAATCTAAAGGAAATTGAACAACAAAAAATGTTTAATGTGTATCCAACTTAAAAGCGTTTGAGTGTCTTTTATCAATTAAAAAAGCTCTAAACCACACCCTCAAACTAATTTCATTAATTTGACTCTAGGTGCGCAAGCTTACTTTTCCTCCACACTTATTGTTTCCTCCAGAATTGTGAATGTTTAATGTGTGTTCAATAAAGACACAATAAATTAGAACTGCTTGTGTGTTATCAACTTAAGCACATTGGGGGAGATGAACTAAAACTGGAGCACTCAGAATCTGGTGCAGTTGTACATAGTAGCAAATCAGTTTTTAACTTCAGCTTGATCCATTAAACTTTGACAACAATACCTGGAAGCTGGTTTCTATGTAAAGATGCACCAGCATTTGCTCACTCAAGTTTTTGTAAATCCCCCCATTGTGTTTATCTAATGTGGTGATTTAGATGAGGATCACCTCACATTGTATGGCAAATAAACCAGCTAATCCCAAAGGGTTCACACACTTCGATTTCCAGTTGTTATCCAGGATATAGTCATTGCTAACACCTTTAACTTCCAAAAGGAATTTATGGCTAATTTGAAGGTGAATGGTGTGTTTAAAGTATGTGCTAAGTCAGCAGAGGTTCAGCAGCTTGATATAGATCAGCTAAGACTCAGGACAATATCTGGGGGTTCCAGGATCTCTTTTTTTGGGTTCACAGACTGACAGGTTTGAACATGTTGTATTGGAAATCACATTTTGGAATTGCAGAATAATTACCTTGAATTCACTGTCACATTTAGCAGCAACATTTAAAATGGTTGATTACCATCAAAGAAGAACTACTGTATACCATTTGCTAATTGAGGATAGTTGTAAGTAACACACAGCACAAACCATACTATTAACCAACCTTCAGTTAGCTATGTGATTATCTTTTGTATGCATGGTTAAGTCGTTTCTGTTAAAGAATATTATTTCTCTGCATTTCTTACTCACATCCTCATCAGAATGTTTCAGTTTGACAACCAAATCTGTCTGATATGAGAAGAATCAAGTATATCAGGAATTCAGAAAATTTTGAATAATGAACAGGAAACAATCTCAGCAGGTTGTACAATGAATGAATGCAGGTTAAAAAAAATTATCTAAATTCTCAGATTTTGCACTTATCACTGCTCTATAACCATATAAAGGAGTAACAACTACTTTGGTCCATTTATTTCCCCATTGTTAATGCTATCAGTGACAGAGGAACTCCAGTTGCATATTCATAGCTCTTTTTTGCTCCAGCAATTTGCAAACAAAAATGTTTTATATTGGATCATTGTTAGGTGTAAGGATTTATTAAGGAAAATTTTACTTAAAGCAGACCCTCAGTAACTTTTTCAACTTTCTATCTATTAAACCCTCTGCCCTTGTTATTTTAACTTTGGATAGTAAAACATTTATTTTTCTTCCAGTAAATACCGTATACAGCCCACTTCCTGTTTCTTGTCTGGTAAAAAGCCTAGGCTTATGATATCATGCACAGCTCTCTCACTCTTGTGAGAGTTTGCCAGGAAGGGAGGGGGGATGAGTCATAAGAGGGCCAATGAGAGCTGCAGAGCTGGAGGTGTTGCCTCTGTGTAAATCCAGGAAGTCAACAGGCAGCAGCTCCAGCTGCCCATTGTTAAAATGGATGCAGCCAGATTTAGTGGAGGGAGATTTCTGCAGCATATTTGGCAAGTACAGAAACACAGGGTATATAAAATAATATGCAAAGTGGTTGGAGGGAAGCTTCAATATGGCAAATATGTTTTTATTACAAATGATGAAATGTGTTAAAACCATCTAGAATAGTTTATATCATGTAGATGCATCACAATGGGCTTGATGCGTTTCGTGGACTCTAATCCACTCATAAGGAGCAAGTGCTTCGATGTTCTGAAGGGAGATAAAAGTCACCAAAGTGGTCTAATATAACTGCCAACTGGGAGGATAGAAGTAATTGACAAAAATGGCTAGCCATAACTGAGAATACTCACATAAGACCTGATATTGAGACCGTGCGATACCACATGCCGGGGGTCGGCCAGAAAGATATGTCGTTTAGGGTCCCCCTTAGGTCCAGAGCTATGGTTGGTCAACTAATTAAAAAATAATAGGGGATATTTAATCTTTTATCATTATTTATTTAGGTCATGGCAATTAATACAGGTAGCAATGATTAGATGGATTTTTCCTTTACCTTAACAAATACTTTTAGGCTGGGTTTCCCTGCATCCAATTCGCATATCAGGAGATTGTGACTGGGTCACACATCTCCGGAGCGGCTCTGGTGCGAATTGCAAAGGAGTCCTGTGCGTTTATGGTCCATTTCAGGTCCAAATTCAGCCAAAAATTTGTATTGAAATTGGACCTGAAACGGTGAACAGGGATGCACCGGACCCCTGCTGTGAGCCACTCCATGCTGCAGTGTGAACCCAGCCTTAAAAAAGGAAAGCGAGAATCTGGCCAAGTGGATATAATATAGCAGATAGTAGATAGATGTCATAGTCATAAGCTCAATGAGGTGACAACTTCTTAGCCTTTAATTTACTGAAATATAAGGTCTGGAAAAGATTTTCTCTGCCTAGAATGTATTGTTTTTTGAAGTGATTGTTCTAGACTCTGGAGTTTCCATGTACCTTTGACCTTACTCTATACATTAGAGGCATCGGTCTGGGGCTTGATGATTGTATTCAACTTATTTGATTCAGTGAGCTAAGTGTTGAAGAATACCATACTAGAGAGCATCAGCAGGTTCCATGGTCCCAGAAAATTGTCAGTGGTTGTGTGGACCCTACTGCCCAGGGCCAGTGCTGCCCCATAGCTCCAACAGTGCTTAAACCTACCCTAGTTCAGCACCTATTTAAAAAAAAATGTTATATAGGTACACACAAAATGAAACAGATAGAACATGCCACATGTAAGTATAACCATGGAATTTGTAGCCAGTAATTTCTGGGTAGTCAGAAATGCATTGTTTTAAATTTGGAAAATATATTTCAGGAGTTATCCAAACTGGTTTATATAATTAGCAGCATAATATCAAAATGGTGTAGCAGTGTAAATTATTTCCATGAGATCAAGGTAAGAACAGTAGGCTCATAAAACAGATAGAACTAATTATGCAGAGAAGACATAAAGTGACTGGGTGAAGCATGCTTTATATTCCTGAACACATCATTAAAGCTTTAAGACACACTATCAAATTCTACATTTTAATACTTTCCTCAACAGCATGTAACCCTCCCAACATGAAAATCAGAATGTTTAATGGTCCTGCTTGTCACACTGTTTTATATGTCTGCTGCCCTAGCAGATGTTGACATTCTTTCTGGCGGACACTTTTTCATCAACATAGACAATTAAAAAATCTTTCAAGGTTTTAAGGAGAAACTGCTAAGTGGAAGACTTGAAAACATTTAAAGCGGAGTACCAGCTCTTACTGTTTTATTTCTAAAACAAATATAAGTGCCAAAACTATCACTTGGCAATGTAAACAGTTTTAACAAATGAAGCTGCAATAGCTTCAGTTACATCAATTACATACCCAAGACACATCTGTAATTGTCTTCAAGCCATCCACTCTGCTTATCATTATAGGCCTTCCTGAAAGCAACCCTGTATTTGCCTAGTTAGGACAAAGTGACAGGTTCACCAAATAGCCCATCCCCGAACCCTCCATTCATACCTCCATTGCCCCATTTTTCTGCCCTCTCCAAAACCCTTTGTTAATAAAATCTGGGTCAAAGCTTACAGAAGCTTAAAGCCTATCCTACTTCATCTTCATGAAAATTGGCTAATTAGAAACCCACCCCACATCTTAGTAGGAAGATGAAATAGCAACATGGTCCCTCCCACACCCTGAAGCACTGGGTATTATATTGAGCTCTGGAAGGCAAGCAGAGGCAATGGGGGAGCATTAAGGTGGTAAGCATAAAAAGCTGAGGGGGGTTGGATACCCAGCTTCCCCAAATGGGCAAATGGCAGGGCCAATTTAATCAACAAAAGTGACTCATTAATTCAGCCTGAAAGACTATTTGCTATTTTTTGTCTGCTGCTCTTGAGCTAATAATTTAAAGTTTGGGATTCATTTACTGTAAAGATATAAAAGGTAAAGTTAATTTTGCAGAATGTAACTCCAGTAAATATCCTTTATAGAATGAAAGAGAAAGGGATATAAACTCTGTCAGTTTTTTATTAGTGTTCCACTGGCAGAGATTTTGCATCACTTGTACAGGTGACCAGAGATGCAAACATAAATAAAAACTTGATAGAGCTCCCAACCCTTCCATATTCTATGGATAGAGATTGAATAAAGGCTTTGACTGACGATCCACTTTGTCAGCAAGAGATCAGGGTAAGAGTAGACAAATCTACATAGAAAGTGGAAAAAAATGTAAATCTTGCACAGGTGTGGTATAGAATGGTACAAGTTTAAAAACATTATATTTGTGGGTCATATAAACTGCAGGAAAGATGGTAATGGTCTATAGCTAAATACTGCATCAAGATAAAAGCACAGAAAATTTTAGGCCAGACACGAAAATTTACAACAAGGCTGACACAGCAGTTACGGCTGGCTGACCCTTATGCAGCCTTTTATCCTAGCCATCCTCTATTAGCCATCCGCATATTAGCCCTTTTGTTCTGCAAGCCCCTGATGCCAGTACTCAGATCTTAGGAACATGCTTTTACTGAACTCCTACCTAATTTCAGTGGAACTGCTGGAAAAGGGTAAAACAAGTTCACAGTTGTACAGTTTGAACTGTAAAGTGGACCTTGCATCAGATATATTTTTCCATGCATGCTAATTAATGACTATATGTAAAATCTTATTTAATACCTTTTACACAATCATTTCCCTAGAAATGCGTTCATCAGCTTTGCTGCCAAGAAAAGCGGTGCTATCTTTGTTCAGGCATCATCTAGGACTAACAGCTACTCCCTGGACTGAGAGATGACTCAATCATATAAATTCTATAGCCAGATTAGGTCTTGGCTATATTCACAACTGCCTGAAACAGATTACCCTGCTGTAGCCTCTCACCTTGTGATTTGCTACAAAGTTACAATGTTGCAGTATGTTTATAAGTGTTATGCCCCATACACACGATCTGAAAATCGGATGACAGATCATCAGTTTTTTTTGCATGCTAGTCGTATATCGAACCTGAAGAGTTTACTAAAGTAACAAAAATTCTCGTATGACAGAATAAAAATTGGAAGTGATGTCATGTGTTGTAGTATATTTGTATTGTATTTTCAGGCAACAACTGTACCGATTAAACGAAAATGGTATCGTACGATAAAAATTTTCGTGTTTGTCCGATCGGATAATATCAGGTGAACTGTCGTGATCAGCTCTCGAAAGCTCTGTACTAAAGATCCGATTATCATATGATCGCGGCGAAAGCAGTATTTTTCCTCCAATTTTCAGACCGTGTGTATGGGCCACGAGGCACCGTTCTTACCTTATCATACTGTATTCACGCTATACCATTATTTCTTAATGGCACCCCAAACGCGGTGCGATTTTGCCACAATTGTCCAGCGACAAAACACACTAAAATTGTGGCAAAAACTGCTCCACTAAACGCTACTGGCTGTGTGCCAAAGTTTGGTACATGAGCTTCTTTGAAATGTTGGGAGGCCCGTTCAAATGAATGGTGCTGCTCCAAAAACATGCCACAAAAACACACTGAAAAAATGTGATCCGGCCCCTGACGCTGCACTTTAGATGGGAATGGAGCCTAAGGAGACTGATGAAATTACCTCAGCAAAGCATGAAGTATATATAATTTAAAAGGTAAAACAACACTCACAAGCCTTGAAAGGTGAACACTCAGTGATAAGGTTTAATTTGACATTTCAACACTCCAACGAGGCATACGCTCATCTTCCTCAAGACAGCAGTAAGGTGAAACAGAACAACGTATGTATATTAAAGGAGGTAGTGGTGCACGGTAAAGAATTACGCTAAACTAAAATAGCCAAAGATAAGAGGCTAGTAAGGCAGTCTAAAATCAACAGATTAAAGGAAGCATATAAGACAGTCCAAAATGAAGGATATGAATCCTGGGTAAATTACGTGAGA
The DNA here is from genome assembly GCA_028564925.1 of Lithobates sylvaticus. Classification (NCBI taxonomy): domain Eukaryota; kingdom Metazoa; phylum Chordata; class Amphibia; order Anura; family Ranidae; genus Lithobates; species Lithobates sylvaticus. The sequence goes on along the minus strand of CM053026.1, from coordinate 621,629,329 downwards.
TAAAAGTGCATCAAAGAAAAGTGCATTAAAATGCATAAAATCGGCAGAGCATACTGCTAGAGTAATAAAAGCATTTGGATCCTATAAAAATATAGTGCATAAAACACAAAATAAAATCTGTGACTGTGAATGGTAGTGGTGGCGTAGCCACGTGATAAATATATAGTGCTGGTATTTCCACGTGCTAAAAATAGAGTAAAAATCAGGAACATACGATAAGGTAAAATTCAAACATAAGTAAATAAATACAGTCCATAAATGTTCATAAAGTGCAAAACGTGTCTTCGGATCCGAAAAACTGTTGAGAGTGAAGGTGCTGGAGAAATGGAGTGCTGTGTGATTTGATATAGCGTGCTGTTAGTGGGTATCCTGTGCGATCCTGGTTTCCTGTGCAATTCTAGTGGGGATAGTGTAGGTGGCCCCTTACCTTACAGCTGTAAGGTTACAGCATGAGTATCAAAGCCTTGGTGGTCCTTGGTGACCGTCCCTTCTTGTAGATAGGTGGCCCAGGTCTTCTATGGCGTTTAATATCCTGCCTTTCACTTGCCCCTCGAAGTGTCGGTAATGGTATGTCCTGGGGTGGGAGGTCTCACCAGTAGTAGTTATGGAAAGAAGGAAGTATGCTTCATAGTGTAGTATGTTTTTAAAAGTTTAATAAACACTTTATGGCATAAAAACAGGTACTCACATGCAAAGTAGCATACAGAGCAGTGTACAAACGAGCGGTGAGCTCGATAGGCATCACTTCCGGTCGCACAGAGCGGTACCCTAAAAACCCTCACTTATATTTCCACCCACATGTGATGACATCATCAAGTGCAATGGTCTAAGTTTCAGCTGGGATTTTATTTTTGTAAAACATTACTCAGTTAAACTAAAATCTCTTTGAATGGCAGCCATACTTTAACCATTAAAAATATTCACAAGTGCATATATTTTCTAAGGTTTAAGCATTCAAATAAATGTCTTTGAGATCACAAGTTTTAATCGAACTACAAAGAATATATTGGTCTGAAAAATGCGTTTTACACATTTTGTTATGCACCTTTAAAACATAGCCCGACCTAATGATTTAATATTAAATAGATATTACTTGCTGGAATGGAGCCACATTGTGAAATGGTAATCTAATAAACCTTTGATTCATGCTAGTTTATTTTTTTCTTCTGGCTTTCTAATCTGTCTCTGACTCATCTCTTCTTATCTCTTTCACTTATCTTGCTATCTCTTAAAGGGGAGATGTAGTGTTTTTAATGCATTTTAGATATAACCATGAAAAAGCTGGGGTTAATGCAAATAATCGTACGATTGTTGGTATTGTTTTTAAAAATGTTGTTCCTTTATATAATTTGCAACTATATATTTAAACTGGGGAAGCCTTTATTCTAAGTTGAGCTGTGCTTTCTGCTTAAGATGGTGCAATTTTCTTTCCTGCAACCAAAGGTTGCAGGAAAGAAAATAGCTTGATTTGCAAATCAACATAGTCAGTGTTCGATGGTGGAATCCCTCCCGTGAAGTTATTGCGTTCTCTGGCGGGGGGAGCTGTACCTGCTGAGAGAACACACAGTGATTATTGCTAGCTGCTATAGCCGCTGCCAATAACCACATGAAAAATTCGACAGGCTGGATGTAGCCAATTTGATCAATAGATTAGCTTGGGTACAATCAGCCTGCCCATACATGGTTCAAATCTTGACCGGTTTAGCAGGAACCGTCTATGGCCAGCTTTAGAAGTGCTGTACATATCTTGTGCAAATTCTGTTTGACAATAAACAATAGTCTTGTTGTAATTTCTATTGATATCAAACACCCACAATGCTCTGCTTGGTCAGAGACAATGTGATATTTTGCCTAGGTAATGAGGGAGCATTGAAGCGTTGAAGCATTGAACATTGAAGTGTTTTTTTATTTTCCATGGGGAAAAAGCACTTTGTGACTCAAAGCACTAACGTCATAAGGTAAGGCTGGCATGTGTCCTACTGATTCAAGAGTGAACATCATTGATAGGTCCATTTTATTACCAATAATGCTAATGTCCTTATTTGATGCAAATTAACAGGTGAATGTTATCTATTAGGCCCCTTTCACACTAGGGCGTGGAGCCGCAGTGACGGTAAAGCAGCGCTATATTTAGCGCTGCTTTACCGTCGTTTTAACCGCGGTATTCGGCAGCTCGCGGTGCGGTTTTACCCCCCGCAAGCGGCCGAAAAAGGGTTAAACACCCCCGCAGAGCGCCGCCGTAGCGGCGCTTTGCGGCGGTATTGCTGCGGTTTTACCGCGGTGTCCCATTCTAATCAATGGGAAGGAGCGGTATAGGTTGATGAGTTAAAGGGGCCGGATTTTTTCAGGCGGTGAACAGGCGCTATTTTTAGCGCTGTACCGCCTGAAAAACGCCCCGGTGTGAAAGGGGCCTTAAAGAGGAACTGCAGTCTGCACACATAATTTGTAATAAAAACATATTTGCCATATTGAAGCTTCCCTCCAACCACTTTGCATATTATTTTATATACACTGTGTTTCTGTACTTGCTGCAGAAATCTCCCTCCACTAAATCTGGCTGCATCTATTTTAACAGTGGGCAGCTAGAGCTGCTGCCTGTTCACTTCCTGGATTTACACAGACACACAGAGGCACACCTCCAGCTCTGCAGCTCTCATTGGCCCTCTTATGACTCATCCCCCCTCCCTTCCTGGCAAACTCTCAAAAGAGTGAGAGAGAGAGAGCTGTGCATGATATCATAAGCCTAGGCTTTTTACCAGACAAGAAACAGGAAGTGGGCTGTATAAGGTATTTACTGGAAGAAAAATAAACGTTTTACTATCCAAAGTTAAAATAACAAGGGCAGAGGGTTTAATAGATAGAAAGTTGAAAAAATTACTGAGGGTCTGCTTTAAGTAAAATTTTCCTTAATAAATCCTTACACCTAACAATGATCCAAGATAAAACATTTTTGTTTGCAAATTGCTGGAGCAAAAAATAGCTATGAATATGCAACTGGACTTCCTCTGTCACTGATAGCATTCACAATGGGGAAATAAATGGACCAAAGTATTTGTTCTCCTTTATATGGTTATAGAGCAGTGATAAGTGCAAAATCTGAGAATTTAGATACATTTTTTTTTAACCTGCATTCATTCATTGTACAACCTGTTGAGATTGTTTCCTGTTCATTATTCAAATTTTCTGAATTCCTGATATAGTTGAAAGAATCAACTATATCAGGACAGATTTGGTTGTCAAACTGAAACATTCTGATGAGGATGTGAGTGAGAAATGCAGAGAAATAATATTCTTTAACAAAAACTACTTAACCATGCATACAAAAGATAATTACATAGCTAACTGAAGGTTGGTTAATATTATGGTTTGTGCTGTGTGTTACTTACAACTAGCCTCAATTAGCAAATGGTATACAGTAGTTCTTCTTTGATGGTAATCAACCATTTGAAATGTTGCTGCTAAATGTGACAGTGAATTCAAGGTAATTATTCTGCAATTCTAAAATGTGATTTCTAATACAAGATGTTCAAACCTGTCAGTCTGTGAACCCAAAAAAGAGATCCTGGAACCCCCAGATATTGTCCTGAGTCTTACCTGATCTATATCATGCTGCTGAACCTCTGCTGACTTAGCACATACTTTAAACACACCATTCACCTTCAAATTAGCCATAAATTCCTTTTGGCAGTTAAAGGTGTTAGCAATGACTATATCCTGGATAACAACTGGAAATCGAAGTTTGTGAACCCTTTGGGATTAGCTGGTTTATTTGCCATACAATGTGATCCTCATCTAAATCCCCACAGTAGATAAACACAATGGGGGGATTTACAAAAACTTGAGTGAGCAAAAGGTGGTGCATCTTTGCATAGAAACCAGCTTCCAGGTATTGTTGTCAAAGTTTAATGGATCAAGCTGAAGTTAAAAACTGATTTGCTACTATGTACAACTGCACCAGATTCTGAGTGCTCCAGTTTTTGTTAATCTCCCCCAATGTGCTTAAGTTGATAACACACAAGCAGTTCTAATTTATTGTGTCTTTATTGAACACACATTAAACATTCACAATTCTGGAGGAAACAATAAGTGTGGAGGAAAAGTAAGCTTGCGCACCTAGAGTTAAATTAATGAAATTAGTTTGGGGGTGTGGTTTAGAGCTTTTTTAATTGATAAAAGACACTCAAGCGCTTTTAGGTTGGATACACATTTAACATTTTTTGTTGTTCAATTTCCTTTAGATTTACCTTCAATTATGTACAGGCATACCCCACTTTTAAGTACACAATGGCGTTTATTTACTAAAGCTGGAAAGTGCAAAATCAGGCTCACTTCTGCATAGAAACCAATGAGCTTCTAACCCCAGGTTGTTCAATTAAGCTTTGGTAATAAAACCTGGAAGCTCATTGGTTTCTATGCAGAAGTGAGCCTGATTTTGCACTTTCCAGCTTTAGTAAATAAACCCCATTGTTTACTTAAACCTGTAGTGCAATGGCCTGTCTGATTGCATACAATTTGAAAGAGTTTAGGTTTGATCTCATATTATATGGTTTTGGTAAATCTAAAGGAAAGTTGTACAAGAACATTGTATACAAATTGTATAGTGTGTAGCCAGCTTTAGATTGCTGTTCATAAGAAGCATCGGCTGATGTGAACCATGCCTCAGAAAAAGGAGCTCTCTAAAGACATACGATTAACAGTAGTTGATCTGAAAAAGGCTGAAAAGGGATACAAAGCAATCTCAAAGTGCTTAGGCATCCATCAGTCAACAGTTATGCCGCGTACACACGTACGGACTTTTGCCGGCGGACCTAAGTCCAGCGGACAATCCGCTGGACTTTCCAGCTGGGTCCGCTGGACTAAAAAGCGAACGGACTTGACCACACACGATCACGCTAAAAGTCCGACGGTTCACGCGATGACGTACAGCACGTACGACGGGACTATAAAACGAAAAATACTAGAAAAATACTTGCTACTGAGCATGCGTCCTTTTTGGTCCGCCGGACCATACTACACACGGCCGGATTGTCCGCCGGACTGCCAAGTCCAGCGGATAATTTTAAAACAAAACTTAAAACTTTAGTCCGCCGTACTTTGGCCAAAAAAAGTCCGCCGGCGCCCACACACGAGGGGATTATCCGCTCGACTTCGGTCCAGCGGATAATCCCGCGGGATAGTCCCTTCGTGTGTACGCGGCCTTAGACAAATCATCTATACATGGAGACATTTTAGTACTGTGGCAACTTCTCCTAGAAGTAGGCACCCAGCCAAGATGACTCTCAAGGCACAACACAGAATCCTCAATGAGGTAAAGAAGAACCCATGAGTAACTGGTAGAGGTTTGAAAACATCACTGGAACTGGCAAACATCCCTGTTCATGAGTCTATCATATTTAAGTCTTTGAGCAGGCAGGGTGTCCATGACAGACCACCATGGCAGAAGTTACTGCTATCCTGAAGTTTGCCAAAGAGCACCTTTGAAAATCACAACACTACTGGGAAAATGTTTTGTGGACTGATGAAACAAAAGTTGAATCATTTGGGAAGAATACGTAGCACTATGCATGGCATAAAGGCACAGCTTACCAACATCAGAACCTTATCCCAATGGTGAAGTATGGTGGAGGGAACATCATGATTTAGGCTTGCTTTGCTGCCTTAGGTCCTGGACTACTTTCCATCATCGAGGAGTAAATGAGTTCCCAAGTTTGCCAAAATATCCTACAGGATAATATCAGGGTGGCTTTCCACAAGCTGAAGCTTAGTAGAAGTTGAGTGATGCAACAGGACAATGGCCCTAAGCATTGAAGAAAATCCACCACAACACTGGCTTCAGAAAAAGAAAATACGCCTTCTGGAGTGTGCCAGTCGGAGCCTAAACCTTAACCCCATAGAAGTGCTGAGGAATGACCTCAAGGAAGAAATGTGTGTGTATATATATATTGTTTTATGTTTTATACATACATACTGTACATACAGTACCTATACATTATGAGCTATGTGGTAGCAGCTATTATATTTACAGTAACCCTGATTGAAGAAATTTCTTTCATTCCCCAACTTTGGACCAATATAACATCATGTTGGGGTAGATGTATGAAAGTGTTGAGTACTACAAGAGCTTTTACTGCACAAGTCCCTTTTTAAGATGCAGATGTTTATGAAGTGTTATAACACATTTTATATACGTCAGCCTCCTTGTACACTACACAAGCCCTTGGACGTGACAGTGACATACCTCACCTTGGTACATTTCAAATGTTGGAAGTCATTTCACACATATGCCAAGGGTTAGCAGTGTGAATTCCCACCTACTTCCCGATTAGCTCCTCTGCATTTTTCCTGAATGGTACAAAAAAAACTGCATCAACATAAAATACATCAGGTAAGAGAATTGTTTTTTCTACCTCCTGCCAGACCTAGTAACACATGTTTAATACTGCATAAGAAATTTGAGTTTACAGTAGATATTTTTTAACTCAAATAGTAAAGGTTAAATATTAAGAAATATACTTCTGTTATTAGTATAATAATTAATAATACCAGTACTAGCATTTGTAGTAATAACAAAGATATAGTTGTAGCAGTAATGCAAGACAATTTAGCCAGATATTAAAGTCCTTTTGAAGTCATTTTTTTATTTTTGTAAAGTCATGCTATATTCAGCTGCCTTGTATGCACGCTTAAGATCCAGAGCTTAGTAGTCTAGGTATATAGTGGCCTGATATTCCCCCTGCACAGTTCTACAGTCAACAGCAATTGCCTGACACTTCGACTATTTTTACATGGGCGTTCTGTCTATTTTTCATTTGTCAGTTGGCAAATAAAAATGGACAGCAATGCATTTCTATGAGAAAACAGATATAAATGGATGATTACCTGTTTACATCAGTTTACATCCGCATCCATTCAGATCCTTTTCTTAAAAATTAACAAGTCTCTTTTTTTGTTCCATTTAAAAAACAAAAGCAGACCTAAAGGGATGTATATGGACAAGTTTACATTTTTGCATCAGTTTTTTAATTTGTAGTTAGGAGCCGGCACCCATCAACATCCTAACAACCAGTGACTCCTCCCTCTCGCCAGTGGGGCATTCCCCACTGACAGCAGAATGTATATAAAAGAGCAAGAAAAGGAAAATGGTGTGAGCCTTTCCCCAATTAATACCAGGCCATTCAGGTCTGGTATGGATTGGGGAGGACCACACACCAGAAATAACAATAAAGTAACAAAAAAAATGGCATGAGATTCCCCCCCCCCCCCCCCCCCCATAAAATCCATACCAGACCCTTATCTGAGCATGAAGCCCAGCAGGCCAGGAAAGAGTACAGAAGAGTGTGTGAACCCCCACATGAACAATGCCAAGCTACAAGCCTTCAACATGGGGGGTACCCCTACTCATGCACAAAAAAATGACAGGTGTAAATAAACACACAAAACTGTTCTTGGCATGTTCCTCGATTTACATCCATGTCAATCACATCATTTAGTGATGTAGGTCCACATCAATCATGATGAATGGCAGCCGCCATACCGCATGAAAAAAAACCCTGCTGCCCGCCACACCTGACTGCTCCCATCGCTTACCGGCGCTGAATGACGCTACTAACTTAGCCACCTGGTCATGTCACCAGGTTACCCCATCCCCTTATGGTGGGCAGGGTCACCCAGTGACTTCACCAGATAAACATTCCCCTTTGTGTACGTTAGCTCCAGGAGAAGCAGAGCTGTCATTCAGCCGCACCCATAGATGACATCATAAGGGAACAAGATCACCCAGTGACATCATTGGGTAACCCCGACCCTTTGTTTTCTTTAGTGGAAGGTAAAACCTGCAATGTCATTGTGTGCCAGCAAGCGATGGGAGCGGTCAGGTTCGGCGGGCAAAGGAATTTTTTTTGAGCTGGTTGGTATATCCAAGGGGGCTTGGCCTTGAGATGACCTCATGCCATTCTTTGGGAATTTTTGGCCCTAAAGGGCTAAAGGGCCTGGTATGAATTGGGTGGGGGACCTGCACGCTGTTTTTTTTTATTTTTATATTGTTAGCTCTTTTGTTTACATTCTGCAGGGGTGAGTCATAGTTGTTAAAGTGTTACTAAACCCAGGACCCTGCATTTACTATATCTGGTCTCCCACAGTACACAGACCATGGAAATGCAATAATTTTAGTAACTATAAACCGCTAAACACCTTTTCTCATCAGCAGTATATAGATGTCTTGTGATTTCTCTCAGTTCCTGGTGAAGCTTGTAGGAGGAGTTTTCATACGCCCTGAGCTGTCCTATGAGGCTGCAGAGCCCTTGACCCTTTGTCTGGACATGTCTGGACAGTGTCGATTGGCCCTGTGCTGATCACATGCACTCTCCCAAGAAAAAAAAACTCTCTAGCAATACTCGCCAAACTGAGCATGTGTAGCCTGACTCCAAAAGCTCTGTCTTATCTGGACTTGTTCAAGGGGATAGCACAGGAAGGGGAGGATCTGTGCATACACGTACACGATTAGGCAGCCTTTTTACACAATGCAGAGGATTAACCCTTTAGGTTCCACAGTGAGTATAACAAGCATTGTTTACTGCATATACAGACTGATTTTATTGTTGTGGGTTTAGTAACACTTTATGGAGGCTGGCGGGCAGATGTAAAAACTGATGAAAAATTGATGTACACTGTACTGAACTGAACACAGATGTAAAATTTGATGTAAACTGAATCCGTTTTTTCTTGACTGTAAGCAGGGCCGTCTTTACTATTGATTGGACCCTGGGCAAAAAAAAATCTTGCCCCCCCGCCCAAATTGTCTCTCCACCCCAACATTCGAAAAAACAAAAAACACACACGTAAACTTATGTATTGCATTGTATTGTAACTGTACTGTCTACCCTCATGTTGTAAAGCGCTGCACAAACTGTTGGCGCCAAATAAATCCTGTATAATAATAATGATGCTGATGATGGGGGGAAGAGATAGAGAAGTCCAGGATGATGGGTGGGGGGGAAAGCGGAGTCCAGGATGATGGGGGTAGGGGGAGAGATGGGGGAGTTCAAGATGATGGGGGGAAGGGGGGGAGATAGGAGTCCAGGATGACACACAGGGATAGGGGGTTTGTACTTTGAGGTGTTTGTATCAAACAGGGCACGGAAAAAATCAGCACAAGGGGAAGTACTTGCATATCCCCCCCTTCCCCAAAGTAACCATCTATTGGTCACCTTTGCACATCACTTTGCTTACCTCTGCTCTCTCATCCACAGCTCACCTCTGTACCCCCTCCACCCACAGCTCACCTCTGTATTCCACGTTCACGTCTGTACCCCCCCATCCACAGCTCACCTCTGTACCCCTCCATCCACAGCTCACTTCTGTATCCCCTGTTCACCTCTGCACCCCCCTATATCCACCTTTGTACCCCCCATCCACCTTTGTACCCCCCATCCATGTTCACCTCTGCATCCCCCCATCCACAGCTCACTTTTGTATCCCCCATCCAACTCTGTATCCCCCCATTCACTTTCATCTCTATATCCTTCCGTCCACCTCTGTATCCCCCGTCCCCCTCTGTCCACCCCTATGTCCACATTTGTACCCCCCATCCACCTCTGGGTTCATCTCTGTAACCCCCTCCACCTCTGTACCCCCCCATGTCCACCTTGGTACCCCCGTCCACCTCTGTACCCCCCCATGTCTACCTCGGTACCCCCCTCCACCTTTGTACACCCCTGTTTCCCCCATCCACCTCTGTACCCCCCCATGTCCACCTTTGTACCCCCGTCCACCTCTGAGTTCATCTCTGTACCCCCCATGTCCACCTCGGTACCCCCTCCACCTTTGCACACCTCTGTTTCCCCTGTCCACCTCTGTACCCCCCCATGTCCACCTCTGTACCCCCTCCCCATCCACAGCTCACTTCTGTATCCCCCATCAACGTTCACCTCTATATCCTTCCGTCCACCTCTGTACATCCCCATGTCCACCTTTGTACCCCCGTCCACCTCTGGGTTCATCTCTGTACCCCCCCCCCATGTCCACCTCTGTACCGCCCATGTCCACCTTTGTACCCCCATCCACCTGTGTTCACCTCTGTACCCCCTTATGTCCACCTCTGTACCCCCCCACCACCTCTGTCCCCCACATCCACCTGTGTCCACCTCTGTACCCCCTCCACCTCTGTTCCCCCCGTCAACCTGTGTTTACCTCTGTACCCCCCTATGTCCACATCTGTACCCCCCATGTCCAACTCTGTACCCCCCCATGTCCACCTCTGTACCCCCCCATGTCCACCTCTGTACCCCCCATGTCCACCTCTCACATCTGTACCCCCCCATGTCCACCTCTGTACCAGCAATTCTCTGCAGTCTGCACATATGAATCCCCTTCCACTTCTCTCCACATTGTTATTTCTTACCTGATCAAATGGCGGTGCAGCACAGTCTCTGCCTATCAGTCCCAGCACACAGCTAGAAAACTTCACTCGGCTGTGTGCCACACAGGTCTGCCAGGCAGGGGTGGGGGCGGGAGGAACACGGAGCGCCGCTCTCACTCATTGACTCACTCTGTCATTGACTCACTTCGGTCCACAGCTCCTGATAGAGGAGAAGCGGGACGAGCGGGCTCAAACACATGATGCCCGCAGCTGTCCCACTCTCCTATATAATTAATGTGACCGCCGCTTGAGAGAGCGGGGGGATCGGCTGCGGGCAAGCTTAAGTGGCAGCTGCTTTGGGCCCCACAGCAATGACAGGGCCCAGGGCAGCTGCCCCTTTTACCCTGCGTTAAAGACGGCCCTGACTGTAAGAATAAGGGCAGTGTGAAAGGGGCCTTCATTGACACTGAGAACATTGTGCACACTAAGCATTTGCCCAGATCTTCAAAATAGACAGTGTTAAAATGCACCAAAAGCCGCATTTTGCAAACACTTTTAGGCACGTTTAGGTGCATCAAGCGTTTGGGTGTTTATTCATTCCATTGGCCAGAATATCAATTTATTCAAACACTTTGGGTCTTTTTTCCAGCAAAATGCTTCTCTCCTGAAGGTGATGTTTTTTGTTTTTTTTTCTGCCTCTAAATGCCTGTAAACACCTATGTATCCATAAAGATGGTCTGCACAACTGCTGTTGCTCTAAAATCTTGCTTTTATTCAGGAAACCACAGTGTACAGTTCGCAGATGCAATCGGTTGACGTGTTTCAGCCTACACGGCTTTAATCATAACTACAATAATACATGATACGTTGAAATATATAGTCGCTAAAGTTTCAAAAGCTCCACCTACTAATTGGATTAATTGATGGATATAATTGCAAAAAACTGAAACAGCTGATGCAATAGCAGAGGAGCCCATGTAAATGCCACTATACTTCACAAACATACATCATAGAAAAACAGTATACAAAAAACATGAATAAAAATGAATAATAACAGTATGATTAAATGGCTGTGTATTACAGGAAGAGATAAGGATATAATAGACAAAAGCGTACTGTAATTGTATGCAGAGAGGAGGAAAATGGGAAGAGAGGCAACCTATTGTACATGCAGGTCCAGATCCCATCTCATGTTTAACTCCTGAGGAGATCTAGCCTTTAAGCTAAAAATCCACCAGGCCTCTCTTCCCAAAAGCCTTCTCTCTATCTTCTCCTATCGGAAAGTGTGAAAGCCTCTCTAGTCCCCTGAATCTAAATGAGGAGAGATCACCTTGATGACAATCTCTGAAGTGAGGTGTCCTATTAGAGAGTGACATTTGGATTATTTGTATTACAATGTGTTCACCTATTCGGGTCCTTAGAGAGTGTGTGGTACACCCCACATATTGCAGGCTGCACATGATGGATGTAGGTAATTAGGTAGACTAAATATTTTGTGCCACAATTTATATATTGCTTTATGGAAAATGATTTCCCTGTAGCTATCAAGGAGAAAGTCGTACCTGAAATATTGAGATGGCAGTACCTGCAAGTCTTTATATTACAGCGATAACTCCCCCTACATGACAGCCAGGTGGATTGGCATTTTTTGAGGAGAAAAGACTAGGTTCTAGCAAATTGCCTAGAGTTGGTGCTAGTTGGCTGGAGAAGCGGCAACCCATTTCTAATATTCCAAGTAAACGTTTGTCTGTATTTAAAATTGGCAAATTCTTTTTTTATTATCTACTTCCTTAGAGTATGTGGTGACAAAAGTGACAAGTGTGCCTCTTCTTGCCATCCTTTTTTATCCGACTTCTGCCCTTAGGAATGTCATTTAATAATTCTTCCCTATTTTTCATCACGGCTATAGCTTGACCTTGCTGGATAACAGAGCTATTGTAGCCCCTTTCCCGCAGATGGTTAAAAATGGCCTGACATTCCTGTTGAAAGGCAAACTCAGTAGAGCAGTTCCGTCTGGCGCAAATAAATTCCCCATATGGGATAGCATTGATGGTGTGGGATGGGTGACAACTGGCTGCAAAAAGGGTTGTATTGCCAGAGCATGTCTTCCTATAGGTACTAGTAAAAATATTACAAGTCGCTGAATCACCAAGTAAAGTAATATTGAGGACGTTAATGCTCCAGTTGTTATACTCAATAGAAAATTGCAGATTTAGCTGGTTGTCATGAATAGGGATGCGCCCGGTGTTCGATTCAAACCCATGTTTGAATCGAACATCAGCCGTTCGTCCGTTCATAGAGAGAAGGATAGGCAGGGACAGTGTCAGCTGTGCTTTATACTTCTTTAGATAGCGCTGTTAAGCCCCATACACACGGTCGGACTTTTTCATGGATTTTGTCCGATCGGACAAGGTTGTTGAAAAATCAGACCGTGTGTATGCACCATCGGACAGTGTTCGTCGGTTTGTCCGACGGACAAAGTCTTATCTCCTGCTGGAAAGATTTGCCATCAACACGGTCCGATCACACCAAATCCGAGCGTGTGTACGCTTGTCCGACGGACAAAGTGCTACGCATGCTCAGAAGAAATTCTGTGACGGAAGCGCTCGGTCAGGTAAAACTACCTTTCCTAATCGACACAGCACATTCGTCACGCTGCAATGTTAAAATGTCTTTAATGCAGCGCATTCTCTTTTTCTTTACAATGCAACAAGAATGACATGTTTTAGCTGCTCCTATTCACCCGCACTTCTCACAAACTTACTTCTTTATTACTTTGCAGCATTTATACACTACATGTTTATTTTGACTGTGAACGTAAAAGAATCTTTGTTATTTTTTTACCATGATTTTTTTTTTTTTTTTTTTTTTTTGTTTTTTTTTTTTTTTTTTGGAGGGGGGTTGTGTGTCTCAAATTACCAAAAACACATTATTAACATTTGTATTTCTTGCTTAAATTTACTAGGAGGTTGTTTGTTGTTGGTGTCCCTTGTTAATTCTACTTTAGGATTAGTGAAATGTACCTGCCTAGTCAAAGAAAAACTGTCATTGTAGAAAAGTAAAACACAATAGTCAATGATTATTTCAAATCAAAAAAAACCTTTATTTAGGGCACACCAACAAACCAAAGAGGAACGCAGCCATGGTGAAACTTGGGGAATTTGCAAAGTCTTGGCCCCCCACGGCAACCATCATTGTTCAAGCGTAGAAAATTGGGGGCCTGAGGAGTACGTATATGTGAAAGGGGCCTAAGGGGAGTGCAATCTGGTCGTGAAGTCCAAAGTATCCGGAACTGCAGCAGATGCCATCTAGGTCCCCAGGCTCTGGTACTACAAGAGGCTCCATCTTCTCTCAGACCAGACTGATTGCAGGTCGTCACTCTCAGGTCTTCCTTCCACGCTTCCTTGCACGCTGTGGCTGTCGTGCTGGTGGGGTGGCAGAAGGAGGAGGAGGAGGAGGCGGAGCATGGTAGCTATGGCAAACATGTGTGACTGGGGTCATCTCCCCAGCCCTACCCTTATTTAGGACATGGAGGATGAGCCCCTCACACATGTTGCGTTGCCTCACCTCCATACCCATCATTTTTGTGACAACCACCGAGCCAAAGGTCTCCTCGTCGGCGGGTGTGGCATGTAGGGAGTCTGAAGCCTCTCTGATCATGCGGAGCGCTGACTGTGCCGCATAACCCCCCCTTCTCGCCCTTTTGTACGGAAGGCGGAGGGGAGGGGTTTGGGTGTCAGTCAGGCTCCGCGGCCTAGCCCCCTCTTGGCTGCCACTACCCAGCTGGTGGCTGCCACTAACCCCTGCCTCCTCCTGACTGCCACCTTCCACAGCCACCTCCTGGCTGAGGTCTTCCTGTGTATGAAAAAGGGACATAGTTTCAGTTATTTGTTCATCAAACACACACAATTTTCATCTAGTGACTGTTGCAAAATGTTTACAAATAGAAAACCATACAATTCTCAGCCCTGCAGTTTAGATTCTGGCCCCAAATGTCTCCAACACTACTGTCAGTTGATATGTCAAACACGTTAGGAACTAAGCAATTGGGGATCCTGAATTAAGTGAACATCATTCATTATTCCCAGAAATGGTAACAAAACTACTATACCTGGAACAAGCTGGGCTCCTCCACCTCTTCCATACTGGAAGGCCCAGGTTGCTCCTCGGAAGCCTCAACAGGGGTGGGCTGCGCGCAAGGAAGCGTGGAAGGAGGAGTCGAGGTTGGCTCCGTGACATCAGTCTGGTGTTTCAGAAAATGGAGACTCTGATAGTACCAGAGCTTGGGCACATAGACCTCATCTGCTGAAGTTGCAGTTTCCTCAGACTTCACAACCTTCTTCCGCTCCCTGATATACGCACTCCTCAGGCTGCCAATTTTCTTTCTTAGATCATCAACAGTTGCCGTGGGGAACCTTGGCTTGACAAATTCCACAAGTTCCTCCAGGGCTGCGTGCCTCTTTGGTTTGTTGGTGTAATGTGGGTGTTTACCCTGCCATAAAACGGGAAATTCCCTGAATTTGGCAATGAAGAGGGGGAGAAAACTCATGTCGTTGAATCCCTGCATAATCTCTGCAAGACACAACACCACACAAAACCCTCTCAATTATGTCAGGCTAAACTCTCCTAATCTTCTCCATAAAGAAGCCTCAAGTTCAAATCAGTCTAGGCTAGTTATGTACCAACGTCAAATTGTACCTTCGTTTGTAGCGATCGTCTCGTGTGAGTTTTCTCTCCCCTCGTCTCCCAGATCGTGGCTACGACACAGGCGTGTGACGTTTTATATACAGTGCGCATGCGTCAAACTCCGCCCGCCCCTGACGATCTTTCTCGTCTATTCCCCACCCCTTCTCTTTACGGCGCAGTGGGGAGAGCACATGGCGTGGACACAGCAGGTGCGCCCCAAATATCCCACCAACGAGGAGGAGGACGAGGAAAGTCCGGAGGCAGAAACGTCCCGATCCCGGAGCCTGAAATTCAAGGCCTCCAATATGTCATTTGGAGAAATGTTGGAGATGGTGGACATATTAAAGAGGAGCGACTATGATGGGAAGTATGGGCCTTACCTCAACCCCAATGTCCGCAAGGCCAAGATCATGTCTAAAGTTGTGAGGAGGCTGTACAATCAGTTTGGGGTACAACGATCCAAGGAGCAACTGAGGAAACGCTGGTCAGACCTGAAACTGAGGAGGCCGATCAGTACAGAAAGATCAAGCGAATTCTTCAAAAAAGTAAGTAGTTGTGTTTTGTGTTTGATTTCTTGCTTGCATACTGCTCCATTGTGGTTTGATTTTTACAAAGTTGTACATTCCAAAATGGCCACTTTCAGGTTCGTCTGTGCATTCGATCGTACTCAGCCTCGATCTTTCTGCCACTGTCATGGTCGTGTGTGTGTGTCCATTCGATCGTACGCAACCTCGATCGTTCGGCCACTTATAATACGATGTTTGGTGTTTTTTTGGGGGAAAGGAAGTTTGTTCTCACTAGAAATGTCATCAAGAATGTAAAGCCAATTTATTCAATGTAAAGGAGAGGTCACCCAGTAGCTGTTTACCCATCTGGACTCTAGAGCACTAGTGCTGGGACACCCAAACCCCCTTTTTATTAGGCTTTTCCACACATGTGCTCCAGTGGATACTAGAGGGGTGTCTCCATCACACAAACTTCTACCAAAAAGCTAGTCAGTTTAGCACCTTTACAAAGTGACTACATTCATGTAGTTGGCATTTGTAACTGGCCAAACTAAAATAGTGTCCGTCACTTTCAACCAATGTTTGTCATTTCCTATTTCTGCCCTCAATAGATTGTGTTGCTAAATCTTCCTTTTGTACATTCTCATAGGGGAGCGAAAACTTGGGCCGTCTGAGGAAACCCCCAAACCAACACCTCCCAAAAAAGGGGAAAGAGCAGAAGCAGAGGAGGAGGAGGAGGAAGGAGAGATCATCGAACTTGGAGAAATTGTCACCACAACAGGTGAGTGTGGGAGAACACAGCTACTGGTAAGCTAATCCATGTATGGCTGCCTCATTTCCAACACCCCATTTTTGTTTGTTTGTGGTTTTTAGGTGACGTGGATGTTGTGGAAGAAAAATCGCACTTTACCACAGAGAGTGCCCACGTACTCATCGGAGAGATAATGGTCTGCAATAGAGATCTAGATTACATAAAGCAAAACATCAATGATGTTCAACAAAAATTGAAGAACATCATTGATGTTTTAGGAAAAATATGAAAACGCACCAAGTAATTAACACACATTTGTGCCAGCTTCTGAACACATTTGCAACTTAAAAACTGTGTGAAATTTGGAACATGCACACATTGTGTCCACATGTACTAGCTCCCATCATGGTGGATGAATGCCAACGTTTTTTTGGGGGTGCAAACACTTTACGAACTACGAAAGTGGTTGTGGTGAAGGGGTTGCACCCCCAAAAAACGTCCATTCATCCCCATGATGGAAAATGGCACTTTTGAAGCTTCTAGGCATGTGTTTTACCATCTAATGACCATTTTCAGTCCCAAATTGTGTGCATGTTCGAAATTTCCACTTTTCGGGGGTGACCCCCCCATGTGATGAAGGCAAGATCAAACACACTTTGAACATATAGTCATGTCTGATCTTGTCTTCACTTTACAAAGTTGAACTTTCCTAGTTCATAGGTTCTGGTTAGCTCCATGCCTGGTTTTACCAATTGCGGAATGTTTGTAAACAATGTTGTAAATAACCAAGATGTTGTCAGTTTTGGCGTGAAGATTGTAAACGCACTTGTGAATGTTTTCCAAGTAAACTTTTTTATTTTTCTAAATGTGTGGCTTCCTTATTTAAAAAACACAATGCATTATGTATGTAAAATGTAAAGGATATGGGAGGCAATGGGAATTATTTACTAAAGGCAAATCCACTTTGCACTGCAATTTCCTTTCCCAGGGAACTTTTTCAATGCACTTGTAGAGCATAGCGGATTTGACTTATGTAAATGACACCCACAGTGCTTTGTACGAAAACACGGAGCACAGCATTTTTCAGAATACACACATGTCAGACCTGGTGATGAAAAGGAGTATTTTGGCTGTCAGTTATGCAGGACAAACCTTCTCTAGACCAAAGATTAGGTAGCAAACACACAACATGAGAATAATCTTTTTGGGAAGAAGAGACTGTTACCTCCTTTAGCCCAGAAAGTGCATTCCCACTGTCGAAGGCAAAGGGAAAAAATGTCAAAGTTAAATAAGCTAAAAAGAAGACTGAAATGACAAGAAATCAGAGGTTGGTTAAAATATCAGATTTATTAAAAAATGCCTCTCACACATCGTCAGGCAGAGCAATGGCCCCCCTACCCACAAAGTACTCCATATATTGCTCGCGGACCACGGCATTTAGAGGGGGCAAGCCTGGACGTGCCACTTGAAGGGCTGTGAGGTCCGCATTTGGAGGGCCCTCCACATCTGGGCCAACGGGCACCACATAGTTCCTGTTATGTCTTTTGAGGAAGTTGTGCAATATGCAACAGGCAAGAACTATGTGGTTCAGTTTGTATTCCGCCAAGTTAAATGCCGTCAGGAACAGGCGGAAGCGGCTGGCCAGGATGCCAAAAGTGTTCTCCACCACTCTTCTGGCTCTGGACAGCCTGTAGTTGAAGACCCTCTGGTCCGGGGTGAGGGTCCTCATCGGGAACGGCCTCATCACATGGGGAGTCAACGCAAACGCTTCATCTGCGACAAAGACGAAGGGGAGTCCTTCGGCATTCTCCTCTGGAGGTGGCAAGCACAGACTGCCACTTTGGAGACGCCAGTAGAACTCCGTGTGCGTAATGGCACCACCATCCGAGATCCGGCCGTTCATCCCCACGTCCACATACATAAACTCGTATGTTGCCGACACCACCGCCAACATCACTACACTATTAAACCCTTTATAATTATAATAGTAGGACCCCGAGTTGGGCGGTGGGACGATGCGGACGTGTTTCCCATCAATTGCCCCTCCGCAGTTAGGAAAGTCCCAACGGCTGGCAAAGTGGGAGGCCACAGTCTGCCATTCCTGTGGCGTGGAAGGGAACTGTGGAGTGAAACAAGCAAAAAAAATTAGTCACTTTGCACTTAAACATTGCAAGCAGATTAGACAATCAACATCTTGGAACAAGAGCATTGTATAAAATTTGAGGCTG
The DNA here is from genome assembly GCA_028564925.1 of Lithobates sylvaticus. Classification (NCBI taxonomy): domain Eukaryota; kingdom Metazoa; phylum Chordata; class Amphibia; order Anura; family Ranidae; genus Lithobates; species Lithobates sylvaticus. The sequence continues at coordinate 621,610,801 of CM053026.1, read as the reverse complement.
GAAAGTATTTGCACAGAAAAGTAGAGGCTCCCCTTCACAGATGACTCACCCCCCATCAATCCCCCCACTTCTGATGGGCCATTGGCAATAACTAGGGTTTTGGGGGGGGGGGGGACAGGTAACCCTCTGCACTTCATTGATTGGCAAATGGCTCAATAATGTGTGCTAGTTTGGCCAGACCCTCTGTACTTAAAACTATTGGCAGCCCCCAGGAAAGATAAAATAACATTTCAACCCCCCCCCCCCCCCCCACCCCAGAAAAAGGCAGGCACATTGTGACATTCTGAAATTACCAAGAAAGCTAATAGGAGGGAAAGAAGACAAAAAATTAGGAAATGGAATGTATGGAGGCAGCCCCTTGCACTACATGCTTTGCTGAATTCATCCCTAAAGATGCCCACTATAAAGAGGTAGGTATATAGTGTGTATGGACCTTGGGAAAGCCAGCAGATAAAGGATTGGTACCATCTGACAGAGCAGTTGGGGGAGGGGGTTCCTAATGAGTTTGCCATCCCCCCCCCCCCACCAAAAAAAAAAAATTCTAAAGGGGCTCTACATGAAGTAAACCACACAGCAAACATTTGTGCATATTTTAGGGGGTGTTTGGGGGCAAACAATACTATGCAGCAGACAAAAGACATTGATTAAGTGACTAGGCCATAGGTGTCTATTGGGGCAGAAGAGCATGCTGGTGAGGTAAGTGAAGGGAAAAATGCATGAAGGAGAAAAGGGGCACAGCATATTAGAACATATTGCAATCATGGTAATTAGGGAAGGAGGTCAAAAATAGAAGACATTAGCAAACAGAGCATACATAGAAGGGAATAGTAAAGTATAAATGTTACCTTAATATAGTCCTCCTGCAGGACCTGGATGATGGCAGAACAGGTCTCTGGAATAATGATTCCCAGGGCCTGGGGAGAGATACCTGAAGAGAACTTCAAATCCTGAAGACTTCTCCCTGTCGCCAAGTACCTCAACGTGGCAACAAGCCTCTGCTCCGGAGTAATGGCTTGTCTCATGCAGGTATCCTGCCGGCTGATAAAGGGGGTCAGCAAAGCCAAAAGACGGTGAAAATCGGGGTCCGTCATCCTGAGAAAGTTCCTGAAATCATCAGGATTATTCTCCCGGATCTCACGAAGCAAAGGCATGTGCGAGAATTGGTCACGCTGAAGCAACCAATTCTTGGTCCACATACTCCTCGTCACTCTGTTCATGGACGGGTCTTGGCTCAAAGCTAAAAGCCCGACACCAATTCCGCGTACAGCACGAACTCGGCGACGAGTACGCACGGGAAACATCGCTCAGAAGGTCACAAAAGGTCGGCTGGTCAGAACGGACAAACAGAAAGCACCGATAAACAGCAAGGCCTGAAAGAACGAAATGAATACCAGCAACGAGCAGACAATAAGCAGTGCAAATCAAAGCGTCCTATATCAAGATATAGGCCGCAATGACCAACAAATGCGAACTGACTACACGCACTAATAAACAGATACGCACGACAAGCACAAACTGAAGAGCAGTAACGATCTGAGTCAGAAAACTGAGAAGCGCGAATCTTAAGTCACCAAACTTCCACTAACTCTCGATAAACACGGGATCAGCAGAAGGAGCCCAACGGGTGCCTGACGTGGTGCTGAACTTCCCTTTTGTAATCTCGTGGACGACGACTTACGTCACGACGTTCTTCCAGACCGGATATTCCGACAACGTAGTCCGACCGTGTGTACGCAACACCAACATCGGACAAAGTACGACGGACAAAATCCGACCGACCTGGTCCGCGGATTGTCCGACCGTGTGTATGGGGCTTAAATAGCACTGATTGCTGTATAAATGACAATGGTCCCAAAAATGTGTCAAAAATGTCCGATGTGTCCGCCATAATGTCGCAGTCACAATAAAAATCGCTGATCACCGCCATTACTAGTAAAAAAAAAATATTAATAAAAATGCTATAAAACTATCCCCTATTTTGTAAACGCTATAACTTTTGCGCAAACCAATCAATAATCGCTAATTGCTATATTTTTTTTACCAAAAATATGTAGAAGAATACATATCGGCCTAAACTGAGGAAAAATAATGTTTTTTTAAATATTTTTTGGGGGATATTTATTATAGCAAAAAGTAAAAAATATTGATTTTTTTTTCAAAATTGTCACTCTATTTTTGTTTATAGAGCAAAAAATAAAAACAGCAGAGGTGATCAAATACTACCAAAAGAAAGCTCTATTGGGAAAAAAAGGACGCCAATTTTGTTTGGGAGCCACGTCGCATGACCGTGCAATTGTCAGTTAAAGCGACACAGTGCCGAATCGCAAAAAGGGGCCTGGTCCTTTGGCTGCAAATTGGTCCTGGGCTTAAGGGGTTAAATGGCTTTTTTTCCTTTACAAATGTCATTTTGTGCAGGGACAGTTCTAAACATGGGAAACACATACCACTTCACAGGCATACTTTAGACACCCCCCAGGTACGATATTTAAAGAAATATTTCACTTGCTCCAGAAAAAACTTCAGTTTTTAAAACTTCTTTTTGCATTGATACATGTCCCCTGGGGCAGGACCCGGGTCCGCAAACCCTTTTTAGGACAATAACATGCATATTGGCCGTTATAAATAGCACTTTAGATTGAAACATTCGCGTCCATTGTAATTAATAGGGTTCTAACATTCGTGCAAACTTTTGGTCCGTTCGCATGTTCTGGTGCAAACCAAACATGGGGGTGTTCGGCTCATCCCTAGTCATGAAGATACTCTACAAAAAGTCAGAAGTGTCCCCACCCCACACCATCAGGAGGTCATCGATATAGTGACCATACCAAATAATTTGACTGGTGAAAGGATTGTCCATAGAGAACAAAAAGCATTCCTCCCACCAGCCCATGTACAAGTTCGCCATTGACAGAGAAAATCTTGCGCCCATCGATGCCCCACAGTGCTGGACATGGTAGGCTCCATCAAATAAAACACAATTGTGTGTCAAAAGAAATTCAACACTCATTATAATAAACCCCTGAAGCGCCTGAGAAAAGAAACTGCATTGTTAGAGGTGATACCTGATGGCCTGCAATCCAGCGCTGTGGGGAATCAATTAATACAGTGCCTTCACATCTAATGTAGCCCATACATATGTGGATGTCCATTTAACCGAACCAATGTGGGACAGGACTGTACGGGTACCCAGGTAGTCTAAGGACCAAAAACCTATGTGTGCATGGCCATGGACTCATAGGCTAACATGGAGGTATATTTAGAGGTAGAAAAAAAATGTCACAGATCCTTAAAAGCGGCTTTTTTGATGCTCATGTCTGCATGAGGCCTAAGTAATGTGCAGGGGGCATGTTTTACCATGTGTTCTGTCTGTGTGAGAGGTCCAAGTCTCCAGAGTGCATAATGCATAGCTAAAACACATATTATTAACTTGTTATGCAGCCTGTCTAACAAAAATGCAGCCTGCATAACAAAAATACAAAATTGCTTCAATAAGGCCCTGCTCACACTGTCACATTATGGGAACGCACATTGCATTAAAGCAATGACTGCCACCGCATGCTACTTGTTATAGTGTGATGTGGTGCAACTCATTTTGAATGGTACCCCAACTTACCTGAAAGAGGGATATGTGTGAGTTTCAGTGTGGTGTACTGTTTAAAAAATGTACAGGTCCCATGTACAGGTTCCATTTCTGGACTGCTGAGCTGCATGACAGCCCATTCATTTTGAATGGGCTGCCTAAAGCAGCATATATTGATGTACAAAAAAAAGTGTGAGTTTTTAACACACTGGACAATAATGGTAATGTGTGAACCTAGCCTTTGACTTTTTAAGTTCTATGTTTATTCTATTGACACACGGGGGTTGATTTACTAAAGGCAAATAGATTGTGAACTTTGCAAGAGATTTTGCTCTAGAGCTTAGTAGTTCATAGTTAGTAAGGTTGAATAAAGACTCCAGTCCACCTAGTTCAGTATGTGTGTGTGTGCATGTGTATGTCTCTAATGCCGCGTACACACAAGTGGACTTTCCCGCGGGATTCCCACGCCGAAAAAACGGCGTGGGGGTCCCCCCCAAATCCATCTGAGACCCTTATCCGAGCACGCAGCCCGGCAGGCCAGGAAAGGGGTGGGGACGAGCGAGCGCCCCCCCCCCCCTCCTGAGCCGTACCAGGCCGCGTGCCCTCAACATGGGGGGTGCCCTGGGGAAAGGGGGGCCGTGCGGCCCCACCACCCCAAAGCACATTGTCCCCATGTTGATGAGGACAAGGGCCTCTTCCCGACAACCCTGGCCGTTGGTTGTCGGGGTCTGCGGGCGGGGGCTTATTGGAATCCGGGAGCCCCCTTTAATAAGATCCCCGCCTCCCACCCTATGTGAATGAGTATGGGGTACGATGTACCCCTACCCATTTACCTAAGGTGTAAAGAAAAAAAAAACACACAATTTTTTTTAAAATATTTTATTGCACTGCTCCAGGGGTCTTCTTCCGTCTTGGGGGGTCTTCTCGCCGGACTCCTCCACTCATTTACCTAGCTCTTTTACCGAGCAGAGGAGCCCAGCTACCTTCTTCGTCGTCGACGCCGTCTTCTGGGGGTCTCGATCCGCCTTCGGGGGTCTCTTCTGTTCTTGCCGCTGTCGTCGTTTTCTGCGCCACCGCCGCCTTCTTCTTCTTCTTCTTCTTCCTCTTCTTCTTCTTCTTCTTCTTCTTCCGATGTTGACTCGTCGCTCGCTCTGGCCGGAATGCCAGAGCCGCGCTGTGCTGGGACTTATATAGGGACAAGGGGACAGGGTCACATACTCATGTAACATGGTGACCCTGAGATGGGTCTGAGATGGATTTGGGGGGGACCCCCACGCCGTTTTTTCAGCGTGGGGATTCCCTTTAAATCCATACCAGGTGACGGGGCTAGCGCGGTGGCATTCACTGCCTTCGCTAGCCCCGTCTACCTGCAGTTACGTTCTAAATGAACAGACTGCTCCGTGTGTGGGCAAGTCCGTTCATTTTCAAAAGTCCCGCTGACTTTTTCCCGTGGATTGTCCGCCGGAGAAGTCCGGGCGTGTGTGGGCAAGTCACACGCTCGGAAGTCCGGGCGTGTGTGGGCAAGTCACACGCTCGGAAAGTCCGGCGTTTTTTCCGCTGGACTAGGTCCGGCGGACAAAGTCCGAACGTATGTACGCGGCATAACAATTCCCATATCCCTGTATTTTGTGTTCTGTAAGATGCCCATCTAAAAGTTTTTTTTCAATTAGTGACACTTCCCACTGCAACCACCGACTGCGGAGGGGAGTTCCACATCCTTCCAGCTCTAACAGTAAAAA
>CM053026.1:621465944-621604994 GCA_028564925.1 Lithobates sylvaticus | reverse complement strand
TGTTCAATTTTCCTTTCCATTAAAATGGTTTACATGGTTGTACATCCATGCATGTATGCTTTCACAAAGGCAAATGGGTTTAATCAAACTAAAATAAACCTTTCCATTAGCCACATATATAATACATATTTAATTTAAATAACTGGACATAAAAATTATAAATGGTTCCCTTAAATTCAATAAAATAGCTTTAAAATGTTTTCATTCATTTGAAAGACCAGTGCTTACTTTATTCATGTACCTTTGCATTAATACATAGCAATGTATACTCACAGCCATTGTTGTGCCACAACCGGTCTCACTACGCACTGGGTGCTTAATCAGTATGTAAAGGTAAAGTAGTTAGCATCATAATGCAGTAATAAGACAGCTCCTTTATTGATATCTTAAAATAAATGGAGTCTGTTGCCATCCTGTTATACATTTCTCAAAGCATGTTATAAATTAAATGTGTAAATTATACAGGCAATCACTATTTATTACTTAAGAGGGACATGGATGAAGGTGACTATATATTTGATATGATTGGAAAATGTTCCCTACTACAACAACACAACTTTTCATATAAAGACATGTTTGAAAATCGAAAATGTCAAAGCTATAAACCACCCACTACACAGAAATGCTTCATTGTGTCTGTAGAATTAATAAAGGGGGCACAACAATGTAGGCCCACTTTCCTGGGATTGCGGCCACCCCAGCCCATTTTTCCTTTAATAGTGTATAATGACATTTGTTTTAATGTAAATGTAATTGGTACACTGCCCCTTTAAATATGCAGATAAGATATCCAATTTGATCTAATCAGGATTCCTGGAAGTTTATGGAAAACTTGGGAAGTGCTATATATGGACTTCAGGATTGGGGAATTTCCTGCAGTTGGCAAAATAGCAGCAAAAGAGCTCACTCACTCCCACCCTGTCACAAGTTCTTTTTGTGGTTGGATCATCCCAGATTTCTGGGGGAGATGTTTTATTATTCAATGGTAATCTGTGGTTAAAGCTGATTGAGTTCTGATAATTGAGCAAAAGATTTGGATGTATTATTCTGTCAATAAATTTGTAATAAAATATTGGTTATTGAGTTGTTTGAATATGATATGTAAAAAATAAAGTGCTGCGGCCATTTCTTTCCAAGTATTTGCCTTATGTTTTATTTAGTGGTTCTATTTGGGGAACAGTATGGTTAGGGTGAGTGTGGCCTGCAATCCCAATGGCTTTCTGGAGGGGCAACTAAATTATAAGTGTTGCCATGTCTGCAGTGGAGCTCACCATGCCCCGCAGCTCATCAAAATATGAGAAAGTGCTCTAATGACAAGGCCCAGAACTGGTTAAACAACAAGCATGTCCATCAGCCACATCCAGCATCTGAATTCAAGTAGATAACTGGATAAAAACATTTTTTTAACTAAAGCATTGTATATCAAAACCAATTGGCATTTTATTTTAAAGTTAAGTTCAGTTTTCTCTATTTTAACACCTTTTTTGCAATCAATTGATAAACTCCATTTATACATTGTAAATAGTTTAATAAAAATTGATCATAAACCTTCATAACTTCCCTTTAATGGATGTTTTTATTTTACAGTATGTTTAACAAAAAATTGTAAGCATTAAATTCAAACTTGAATTTAGTGTTTGTTACATAAGTATATATGTTTAACGACATTGCAGAGTTGCTTCTGTATATTTATATATTATATTTACAGCATAAATACAACAAAGGTTATTAGAAGCAATTATTTTGTTTTGGATTTTCCATCACTTTCTCAGTGACAGTGGTCACCAGCAATGATAGAGAAGGCAAATCATTCTAGCAGTAATATACACATCAACAGGGGCGTTGCTTGGTCTACAAAAGATCTGGGGCTAGAGCCCATAGCAGCGTAGTAAAGAAAGTCATGCGCTTGGGTGGGCATACACATGTATATACAGTAATATACGTGTATGTGTGTGTGTATATCTCCAGAGAACCCCCCACTTACATCAGGGTCCCTAGAGAGCCATTACATCAGGGTCCCCAGAGAGCCCCCCTTACATCAGGGTCCCCAGAGAGCCTCCCCCTTGCATCAGAGTCCCCAGAGAGCCTCCCTCTTGCACCAGGGTCCCCAAAGAGCCTCCACCTTAAAATCAGGGTCCCAGAGAGCCTTCCCCCATAGCATCAGGGTCCCCAGAGAGCCCCCCTTACATCATGGTCCTCAGAGAGCCTCCCCTCTGGGACCCCTGCAGAGACTCTGGGCTATAGCCCCAAAAGCCACCCCCTAGCGATGCCACTGCACATCAATAAAAACTTTACAAGGATTTTAAGACTTTCATACTCTTTTCAGTAGTAAAAAAAAGTTTTGGCTTTAGATATACTTTAAAGCTGTATTAAACCCAAAACCAAAAATGTTATATATTGCAGCTTATCAATCCTGATATGGTGGCTGCATCTTTTTTTTTAACCTTTTTTCTCTCTGTTTTCCCCTGGTGATCTGGCCAGTAACACACCTCCTGTATTAGAGTGCCCCCACTCTGGATGAAGAAGTGCAGGGGCAACTTTGGACAGCAGCATTGTCAGTGTGAGTAGTGTTAGATGTACTATCAGATTTAGATTCAAATTGAAGCCAAACTCCAGCTAACAGTTTATAACAATTTTTACAGCAAACTTTTTTTTCCTTTTTGGATAAAGGTTTTACATAAATTATTAAAAACAGATCATTGTATGCACCCCTGTCTGTAGTAAATGACTTGTCTCATCCCTGTAACTGCTACATCTGCAGGAAAGCTTGTTCTTTTGAAAAACAAAAGACTTACTGAGATCACCAGGAAATAATAAGGGAAATAAAAAAGGAAACTATTAAAGCCATCACATCTAAAAATTGGTAAGCAGCAATATAATAAATGATTGCTTTTGGGTTTAATACTATTTAAGTCCTTCTACTGGTATAGATATCATAAAAGAACTCTGAAGAATAGGAAATGGAATTATTAAACATCCATTAATTTAGGCAGATGAAATATGATCAGTAAATAAATCAAAAAAGTAGACGAATGGTGAAGTGGCAGGGAACGCATGCACAGTTTTGAGTTCCTTTTGTTATGTTTCAAATATACATATTTGCTGTTTTGGCAGATAGTACTTGAAACAATCACTATTAAACAATATGACAGATCGAGAGAAAACATTCCAGAGTAGAGATACAGCATGGAAGAAGTCTTGGATGTAAGAGATGTATGTGATAAGCTAAGGAGGATGTGGCACAATATTTGTAAATTTAAGAGCACATTTTGAACTGGGACAAGGAATAAGATAGGAAGTTATGACTAAATCAGCCCATAGATGAGTCATTTTTCATTGAACCAGCTGTTTGAAAGTGTGGATGGAGGAATCATCCACGCTGAGCTGCATTCTAACAGTGGGAAGACTTTCCTGCCATCAGAATACACTGATCAGCACTGCTGGCTATAGCCGGTGGCCTTGATCAAGCTGGGAAAATCCGACAGGCTGGTTGTACAGAAGTCGATCAGCAAATCGATTTCTGTACAACCAGTCTTCCCATACATAGATCAAAATTCAGCTGGTTCCTGGCTGAATTGTGATCCATGTATGGCTGACTTTTGTCATCTAGTGGCCACAAAGCATGGATTGTTTTTTTTTTTTCTGCAGTATAAATCAATTAAGTGAATTAGGAAAAAGCTGGTGAGTGCTGGGTTAGCAGTTCATGTTGGGCTGGACATTTGCCATTGAAAACTATAGACCACAGCAGCTCCAAATGCAGGTTGACGTGGTGCTGTCTGTCAGTAAATAAGATAGGAATCATTATTAAATGCATTGCAAGTAGACTGGAATTTGAATGAGCTAGATCAGTTTGGCTTATTATGTTTGCCAAAGAATAACATGTTAAATTCAAATCTATCTTGTAATGGTCTACTACAGTACAGTGACTTCTGATTGGCTGTTGTAGGTAATTCTGCAGTTAGCACTTTTTTTGCTTGCACTGTTTATTGAGTATAGCCATATGTTGCTTATTTTAGAATCTTAACAATGTCAGCATTTTTTCCCCCAGAGATTCTGGATACACTGACAGATGAGCAGAAAGCTATAGAAGGAAATAATAAAGAGCAAACCAATGTGAACGTCAAATCAAAAAAATATTTATTGTAAAGTGTAATAGGTACAGAGGTAAACTCTAAAGTAGTATTTCCATTAAGAACATTTGCCCATCACACCTTGCTTTTCTGTTTTTTATATCAAGCAATGCTCATCTATTCCATATTATGCTATTGCTACTGATCTAATTACTCTCATTATTGCTTCTGCTGACAATACATTGGGGTTGAAATTTCATTTAGCAAAGTGAATGTCCAGTGTGCTTAATTAATAGGGTGAAACTTTGTCCACTTTAATCTTTCAATCATATGCAAGTAAAATCCCCAAAAAAATCACTCTGAAGAGAAGCAGCTTTGGGGGACGGTTTGCATAGAAAGGAGGAGCCTGCAGGAGCGAGGGATAAGATAAGTAAAACTGTTTTTTAAGGTACGCTAGACCAAAACTAGTGTTTATCCCTTGCAATTAGGGATGAGCCGAACACCCCCGGGTTCGGTTCGAACCAGAACCTTCGAACGGACCGAAAGTTCGCGCGAATTTTCGAACCCTATACGTTATAATGGACGCGAACGTTCGAAATCAAAAGTGCTAATTACAACGGCCAATATGCATGTTAATGTCATAAAACAGGTTTGGGGACCCGGGTCCTGCCCCAGGGGACATATATCAATGCAAAAAGAACTTTTAAAAACTAACGTTTTTTCGGGAGCAGTCATTTTAATGATGCATAAAGTGAAAAAAAAAAAAGTGACATTTTCCTTTAAATATGGTACCTGGGGGGTGTCCAAAGTATGCCTGTGAAGTGGCATGTGTTTCCCGTGTTTAGAACTGTCCTTGCACAAAATGACATTTGTAAAGGAAAAAAAGAAGCATTTAAAACCACTTGCGGCTTTAGGTTTGATCTTAAGTAGAATCTGAACAGGTACATTATGAAGTGTAGCTCCATCCCAAAAAAAATCTATTTTTAAGCTTTTTGGAGAACATAGGGAGGGGTTATCACCCCTGTAACATTTGCTGTCTTTGCACATCTGTTCAGAACATGTCACCTCACTTTCCGTCCCAATGACAAATGTTTTTGGAAAAGTGGGGTTTTAATTGAAACAAGGATTGGTGATAAAGTATCAGTAGAGAGGAGATACCTTTTTCCCAAATTAAATCTAACAGGATAGAATTTCCCTTCCTAGGGTAGATTTCCTCTCACTTCCTGTTTTCTCTTTCCATTTGCAAGTAGGAGTCGTTTGTAAGTTGGATGTATGAAAGTAGGGGCCTGGCGTATATACTCTGCAGAAATTTGCCCTATTAGATGTTGGTGTAGCCACAAGACTGGTGGGCACAGGAATGGGCCCTGCTGTGAGTTAATAGATCAAGATTTGTAATTGCATGCACCTGTTGAACAGGGCAGACAAATTGGGGGTGGTGGTGGTGGTGGTGGACGGTGTTGCCACAAGACTGTAAGCTCTCACAGTTACTCTTGGTGGGCACAGGAATGGGCCCTGCTGTGAGTTATTAGATCAAGATTTGTAATTGCAAGCACCTGATGAACAGGGCAGAAAAATTGGGCCTTTGGCGGTGGTGGTGGACGGTGTTGCCACAAGACTGTAGGCCCTCATAGTTACTCTTGGTGGGCGCAGGAATGGGCCCTGCTGTGAACTATTAGATCAAGATTTGTAATTGCAAGCACCTGATGAACAGGGCAGAAAAATTGGGCCTTTGGCGGTGGTGGTGGACGGTGTTGCCACAAGACTGTAGGCCCTCATAGTTACTCTTGGTGGGCGCAGGAATGGGCCCTGCTGTGAACTATTAGATCAAGATTTGTAATTACCCGCCCCTGTTAAACAGGGGCTGAAAAATTGTGCCTTAGGCACTGGTGCTGGTGCCACAACACTGCAACACGGCCCTCACAGAGACTGTACTTGGAGCACAGCAGTCACACGTGTTGCGAAGCATTTTTTTAAAAAAATTGTAAGTACACGCCCCTGTTAAACAGGGGCTGAAAAATTGTGCCTTAGGCACTGGTGCTGGTGCCACAACACTGCAACCCGGCCCTCACAGATACTGTACTTGGAGCACAGCAGTCACACGTGTTGCGAAGCATTTTTTTTAAAAAATTGTAAGTACACGCCCCTGTTAAACAGGGGCTGAAAAATTGTGCCTTAGGCACTGGTGCTGGTGCCACAACACTGCAACCCGGCCCTCACAGATACTGTACTTGGAGCACAGCAGTCACACGTGTTGCGAAGCATTTTTTTAAAAAATTGTAAGTACACGCCCCTGTTAAACAGGGGCTGAAAAATTGTGCCTTAGGCACTGGTGCCACAACACTGCAACACGGCCCTCACAGAGACTGTACTTGGAGCACAGCAGTCACACGTGTTGCGAAGCATTTTTTTTAAAAATTGTAAGTACACGCCCCTGTTAAACAGGGGCTGAAAAATTGTGCCTTAGGCACTGGTGCTGGTGCCACAACACTGCAACACGGCCCTCACAGAGACTGTACTTGGAGCACAGCAGTCACACGTGTTGCGAAGCATTTTTTTTTTAAAATTGTAAGTACACGCCCCTGTTAAACAGGGGCTGAAAAATTGTGCCTTAGGCACTGGTGTGGTGGCATGGATCATTGAGGAGGAGGAAGAGGATAGTCAGTGAACATAAGAGGACAGTCACTCAGCATCAGCATAGGCAGTCTTGAAGGGATGTGACATTAAAAATTATTCGGTTATATCCGCCTCAGGTGCCTGGTAGCTGGTGGTGATCCAAGACTGATTCATTTTGATGAATGTCAGTCGATCAACCGAGGCGGTGGACAGGCGCACCCTATGATCAGTCACAAATCCTCCAGCAGCACTGAATGTGCGTTCGGAAAGAACGCTGGAGGCAGGACAGGCCAGTAGCTCAATTGCATACTGTGCAAGCTCTGGCCAGTGATCCATCCTCAGGACCCAGTAAGCCAGAGGATTTTCGGTGGGAAAGGTGTCCAAGTCTGACCTTGCCCCAAGGTATTCCTGCACCATGTATATCAGACGCTGGCGATGGTTGCTGGAACCGATCATACCTTGGGGCTGCGGACTAAAAAATTGTCTGAACGCATCGGTCAGACGTCCACCTTCCCCACCGCTCCTTCTGCCACTGACCGAAGCCTCAGCAACTCGTCGCCCAGGACCAGGAGTTTGTAGCCTCCCAGTTTCTGGGAACGCGTTGCACAGACCTTTCTGCAAGGCCTCCCTGAGATGTCTCATCCTCTGCTCCCTCTGCGACGGCAAGATAAGGTCCGCAACCTTACCCTTGTACCGCGGATCAAGGAGAGTGGCCAGCCAGTAATGGTCCCTCTCCTTGATCCGAAGAACACGAGGATCCTTCCGCAGGCTTTGCAGGATCAGGGAGGCCATGCAGCGTAGGTTAGCTGAGGCATTCGGTCCGGAGTCTTCTGGGTCACTGAGGATGACATGATCGCCAGCCACCTCCTCCCAGCCACGTACAAGTCCACTGGCTTGTTGGGACTGTACATCATCCCTAAAAGACTGCTGCTGCTGATGCTGAGTGCCAGGCTCCACCTCCATGCTCACACAATCCTCCTCCTCCTCCTCCTCCTCCTCCTCCTCCTCATCCTCTTCCTGTGTGATGGGTGGGACAGAAGGAACACTGTCCGGATAAAGGGGGCCTTGAGAGGCAAGGAAGTCCTCCTCTTCCTGCCTCTGTTCTGCCTCAAGTGCCCTGTCCATTATCCCACGCAGCGTATGCTCCAACAGGTGGACAAGAGGGACAGTGTCACTGATGCATGCACTGTCACTGCTCACCATCCTCGTGGCCTCCTCAAATGGTGAGAGGACAGTGCATGCATCCCTGATCATGCTCCACTGACGTGGGGAAAAAAAACCAAGCTCCCCTGACCCTGTCCTGGTGCCGTAGTCGCAAAGGTACTCATTGATGGCCCTCTGCTGCGTGTGCAGTCGCTGCAGCATGGCCAACGTTGAGTTCCACCTGGTGGGCATGTCAGATATTAGGCGGTTCTTGGGCAGGTTCAGCTCCTTTTGCAGCTCAGTCAGCCGAGCACTGGCATTATAAGATCGGCGGAAATGCACACAGACTTTCCTGGCCTGCCTCAGGACATCCTGTAAGCCTGGGAACCTGCCCAAGAACCGCTGCACCACCAGGTTGAGGACGTGAGCCATGCAGGGCACATGGGTGAGCTGCCCCTGTCGCAGGGCGGAGAGGAGGTTGGTGCCATTGTCAGAAACGACCATTCCTGGCTTAAGCTGACGTGGCGTCAACCACCTCTCGGCCTGCCCCTGCAGAGCTGCCAGAACCTCTGGCCCAGTGTGGCTCCTGTCCCCCAAACACACCAGCGCAAGCACGGCATGGCATCTTTTTGCCTGCGTACTTGCGTAGCCCCTTGTACGCCTACGGAGCACCGCTGGTTCCAAGGACAGAGCACTGGAGGAAGAAGAAGAGGAGGGGGTGGAGGAGAGAGGTGTGTCACAACCAGTAGCAGTAGTCGCGTTTTGGAGGCGTGGTGGCGGAACAACCTCCAACACTACTGCACCTTGTCCTGCATCCCTCCCAGCTGCCAATAGAGTGACCCAATGGGCCGTGAAAGAAAGGTACCGTCCCTGTCCATGCCTGCTGGACCATGAGTCAGCGGTAATATGCACCTTACCGCTGACCGCCCTGTCCAGCGAGGCATGGACATTGCCCTCCACATGCCGGTAGAGAGACGGAATCGCCTTCCGCGAGAAAAAGTGGCGTTTGGGAACCTGCCACTGAGGAACCGCACATTGAACAAACTCACGGAAGGGGGCCGAGTCTACCAACTGAAAAGGCAGCAGTTGAAGTGCTAGCAATTTAGCAAGGCTAGCATTCAACCGCTGGGCATGTGGATGGCTGGGAGTGTACTTCTTTCTACGGTCCAGCAGCTGGGGCAGGGAAATTTGCCTGCTGCATTCGGACGTCGGTGTACTGCAAGTACTTGGTTGTGACACACCGAATTCTACACCTTCAGTCCTCTCAGAGCAGCTTTCAGAGAGGACTGAAGGTGTAGTGGGGATGGAGATCCCAGCTGAGGAGGAGCAAGGAGAGGTCCGCTTAGTTCTTTGGTGTGGGTCTTTTATGTGTGCCTGCCAACGAGCTGCATGGCAGGTCGCCATATGTCTGGTCATGCTTGTCGTGCCCAAGCGGCTGATGTTTTGGCCACGCGAGATACGCTTGAGACAAATATTGCAAATAGCAGTGGTGCGATCTGCTGCACTCGTCTCAAAAAAGGCCCACACCAAAGAACTTTTCTGATAACGTGCAGAGGCAGCGCCCTGCACAGGCGGAGCTCTGCGGTGTTGTACAGTTGCTGTGCTGGCCTCTACCTGGCCTCCAGGGGGCATCCTGCCTCGTTGGACATGTGACGCCGCATCCTCCTCCTCCTCGTCCTCCTCCTCATCCTCTCTCCCTTGAGGCACCCACGTGGAGTCAGTGACCTCATCATCCCCTCCCTCTTCACCACTAGAGCAAACCTGGCAGTAAGCTGCAGCTGGTGGAACTGTACTGCCAGATTCCTCAAGCTGGGTATCGTCATCCGAGCCTTCGAATCGTTGGGCATCCTCCTGGAGCATGTACCCAACACTGTGCTCAAAGAGTTCGGGGGACTCCTCAGGAGGACATGGTGGGTCTAGGGAAGGGGTGGCTGATGATGCTCTGTCAGTACCCTGAGCCTGGGTGAGAGAGGATGAGGAGGATGAGGAGGGCTTGGTCATCCATTCTACCAAGCCTTCAGCATGATGCGGCTCCACATGTCCAGCTGCCGAAAACAAAGACGCGCGTGTCCCATGGCCACGTGCTGATGACGATGCACGACCACGTCCACGTCCACGGCCACGTCCACTAGAAACAGAGCCTGCCTGCCCTGTGTTCTTGGCTCTGCACGCTCTGCCTCCCCTTGGCGGTCTTCCAGCCATTGTAGTCGGTAGTCCTGTGGGTGCTGCTGAGAAGAAAATATAGGAGCTCTGTGTGATGCCACTAACACACTAGAAGTCCTATGGGTGCTTCTGCAAAGAAAATAGAGGAGCTCTGTGTGATGCCACTAACACACTAGAAGTCCTGTGGGTGCTTATGCAAAGAAAATAGAGGAGCTCTGTGTGATGCCACTAACACACTAGAAGTCCTGTGGGTGCTTCTGCAAAGAAAATAGAGGAGCTCTGTGTGATGCCACTAACACACTAGAAGTCCTGTGGGTGCTTATGCAAAGAAAATAGAGGAGCTCTGTGTGATGCCACTAACACACTAGAAGTCCTGTGGGTGCTTATGCAAAGAAAATAGAGGAGCTCTGTGTGATGCCACTAACACACTAGAAGTCCTGTGGGTGCTTATGCAAAGAAAATAGAGGAGCTCTGTGTGATGCCACTAACACACTAGAAGTCCTGTGGGTGCTTATGCAAAGAAAATAGAGGAGCTCTGTGTGATGCCACTAACACACTAGAAGTCCTGTGGGTGCTGCTGAGAAGAATATATAGGAGCTCTGTGTGATGCCACTAACACACTAGAAGTCCTATGGGTGCTTCTGCAAAGAAAATAGAGGAGCTCTGTGTGATGGGACTAACACACTTCAAGTCCTATAGGTGCTTCTGGGAAGAAAATATAGCTGTGTGTGTGTGATGGGACTAACACACTTCAAGTCCTATAGGTGCTTCTGGGAAGAAAATATATAGCTCTGTGTGTGTAATGGGACTAACACACTTCAAGTCCTATAGGTGCTTCTGGGAACAAAATATAGCTCTGTGTGTGTGATGGGACTAACACACTTCAAGTCCTATAGGTGCTTCTGGGAACAAAATATAGCTCTGTGTGTGTAATGGGACTAACACACTTCAAGTCCTATAGGTGCTTCTGGGAAGAAAATATAGCTCTGTGTGTGTAATGGGACTAACACACTTCAAGTCCTATAGGTGCTTCTGGGAACAAAATATAGCTCTGTGTGTGTAATGGGACTAACACACTTCAAGTCCTATAGGTGCTTCTGGGAACAAAATATAGCTCTGTGTGTGTGATGGGACTAACACACTTCAAGTCCTATAGGTGCTTCTGGGAACAAAATATAGCTCTGTGTGTGTGATGGGACTAACACACTTCAAGTCCTATAGGTGCTTCTGGGAAGAAAATATAGCTCTGTGTGTGTAATGGGACTAACACACTTCAAGTCCTATAGGTGCTTCTGGGAACAAAATATAGCTCTGTGTGTGTAATGGGACTAACACACTTCAAGTCCTATAGGTGCTTCTGGGAACAAAATATAGCTCTGTGTGTGTGATGGGACTAACACACTTCAAGTCCTATAGGTGCTTCTGGGAACAAAATATAGCTCTGTGTGTGTGATGGGACTAACACACTTCAAGTCCTATAGGTGCTTCTGGGAAGAAAATATAGCTCTGTGTGTGTAATGGGACTAACACACTTCAAGTCCTATAGGTGCTTCTGGGAAGAAAATATAGCTCTGTGTGTGTAATGGGACTAACACACTTCAAGTCCTATAGGTGCTTCTGGGAACAAAATATAGCTCTGTGTGTGTGATGGGACTAACACACTTCAAGTCCTATAGGTGCTTCTGGGAACAAAATATAGCTCTGTGTGTGTGATGGGACTAACACACTTCAAGTCCTATAGGTGCTTCTGGGAACAAAATATAGCTCTGTGTGTGTGATGGGACTAACACACTTCAAGTCCTATAGGTGCTTCTGGGAAGAAAATATAGCTCTGTGTGTGTAATGGGACTAACACACTTCAAGTCCTATAGGTGCTTCTGGGAACAAAATATAGCTCTGTGTGTGTAATGGGACTAACACACTTCAAGTCCTATAGGTGCTTCTGGGAACAAAATATAGCTCTGTGTGTGTGATGGGACTAACACACTTCAAGTCCTATAGGTGCTTCTGGGAACAAAATATAGCTCTGTGTGTGTGATGGGACTAACACACTTCAAGTCCTATAGGTGCTTCTGGGAAGAAAATATAGCTCTGTGTGTGTAATGGGACTAACACACTTCAAGTCCTATAGGTGCTTCTGGGAACAAAATATAGCTCTGTGTGTGTAATGGGACTAACACACTTCAAGTCCTATAGGTGCTTCTGGGAACAAAATATAGCTCTGTGTGTGTGATGGGACTAACACACTTCAAGTCCTATAGGTGCTTCTGGGAACAAAATATAGCTCTGTGTGTGTGATGGGACTAACACACTTCAAGTCCTATAGGTGCTTCTGGGAAGAAAATATAGCTCTGTGTGTGTGATGGGACTAACACACTTCAAGTCCTATAGGTGCTTCTGGGAACAAAATATAGCTCTGTGTGTGTGATGGGACTAACACACTTCAAGTCCTATAGGTGCTTCTGGGAAGAAAATATAGCTCTGTGTGTGTAATGGGACTAACACACTTCAAGTCCTATAGGTGCTTCTGGGAACAAAATATAGCTCTGTGTGTGTGATGGGACTAACACACTTCAAGTCCTATAGGTGCTTCTGGGAAGAAAATATAGCTCTGTGTGTGTGATGGGACTAACACACTTCAAGTCCTATAGGTGCTTCTGGGAAGAAAATATAGCTCTGTGTGTGTGATGGGACTAACACACTTCAAGTCCTATAGGTGCTTCTGGGAAGAAAATATAGCTCTGTGTGTGTGATGGGACTAACACACTTCAAGTCCTATATGTGCTTCTGGGAAGAAAATATAGCTCTGTGTGTGTAATGGGACTAACACACTTCAAGTCCTATAGGTGCTTCTGGGAACAAAATATAGCTCTGTGTGTGTAATGGGACTAACACACTTCAAGTCCTATAGGTGCTTCTGGGAAGAAAATATAGCTCTGTGTGTGTAATGGGACTAACACACTTCAAGTCCTATAGGTGCTTCTGGGAAGAAAATATAGCTCTGTGTGTGTAATGGGACTAACACACTTCAAGTCCTATAGGTGCTTCTGGGAAGAAAATATAGCTCTGTGTGTGTAATGGGACTAACACACTTCAAGTCCTATAGGTGCCTCTGGGAACAAAATATAGGAGCTCTGCCTGCCTGCCACGAACACACTACAAGTCCTATAGGTGCTTCTGGTAACAAAATATAGGAGCTCTGCCTGCCTGCCACTAACACACTACAAGTCCTATAGGTGCTTCTGGTAACAAAATATAGGAGCTCTGCCTGCCTGCCACGAACACACTACAAGTCCTATAGGTGCTTCTGGTAACAAAATATAGGAGCTCTGCCTGCCTGCCACGAACACACTACAAGTCCTATAGGTGCTTCTGGTAACAAAATATAGGAGCTCTGCCTGCCTGCCACGAACACACTACAAGTCCTATAGGTGCTTCTGGTAACAAAATATAGGAGCTCTGCCTGCCTGCCACGAGCACACTACAAGCCCCTCTTTGTCAATCAATCTTTGTAACTGAATCTATCTAACTCAATCTCTGTAAGTGAATCTCTCTAACTATCTAAATGCAGCAGAGTGTCACAGAAACAGCCTGCTCAATCTGCGCCGGAACAGCATGTGACCGGCGCAGACGGCGTGGCGGCGTTTTATAGGGGGGGGGCGTGTACTACAGCCCCTGAGCTGTAATTGGCTACAGGCGTCCTGCCTGTAGCCAATTATGGCTCTTCGAGTTTCCGGGGCTGTGATTGGCCAAGCATGCGGGGTCACAGTGCATGCTTGGCCAATCATCAGCCAGCAATGCACTGCGTCGGCCGCGCCGGCCGCAATGCATTGCGGGGCCGCTCGCATCACACGAACGTGATGCGAGCGGCCAAAATAGTTCTGGGCTCGCCGAGCGAGCGAACGCCCGGTGCTCGATGCGAACGTGGGTTCGCATCGAGCACCGGGCCCATCCTTACTTGCAATGTAGGGAAACCCCATTGCAAAAATAGTTTGGTAATTTTCCCAGAGTTCAGCTCAGCTCAGCTTTAACTTGCTGAGTAACTGGTCTGGTTTTTACTACTTAAAGTGGAACATTAGTCAGAAATATGCGTCCTGCTGGATTCATTCAACCTGGCCCCTTTTGCAGGTATAGCTTGTGGGGGCCGATCTACTGACAGCCTAAAGTGGAATTGACCCCTCCTATCGTTTACAGCCAAGGAAACTGCTTCTGTTTGATCTGCAACTGCCATGATGCTGCACATGTGATCAGTTATGACACCAGCCATTTGCTGGTTTGACAGTTTGGTTGAGGACACAAGCAAATATGACAGTTAGCAGTTCCAGCTTTCCAGGAATGTAACTGTTTTTTGAAACCGTTATATCAATGCAATTAA
This sequence comes from Lithobates sylvaticus, assembly GCA_028564925.1. NCBI lineage: Eukaryota > Metazoa > Chordata > Amphibia > Anura > Ranidae > Lithobates > Lithobates sylvaticus. The sequence continues at coordinate 621,590,630 of CM053026.1, read as the reverse complement.
ATTAAATAATGTGATGTGTGGTGCCAAACAGCTGCCCCTTTAAGTGGATGGAAAACCTTCAAACCACAATATAAATAAAAAAGTTACGCGCTACTATGCCACTTCAATACTTCATATAGATGAGAATCAATATAATATATAGAAACAAATCCATAAAAATCTCAACACATCAAAGTGTATAAAAAAGTCCCATAGGAAATATATATGTATATAGCCCTTTTCAAAATCCTCCAGTCACCGTGCTTAAAAGTGGGAGGTGTTTAAATCTCCTTCCATTAGTTCTCCACCACAGTGCGTACAAAATGCACACTCACCAACCATAAATATTTAGCACGCCTCATTCCAGGAATGTAACTGTTTTTTGAAACCGTTATATCGATTGGGTTTAGTTCCAGTTTATGATTTACTACTGTTCAGGAGCTCTGGGCTTCAGCAAAATGGCAGCCTCCAGCAAGAAGAAACAGGAACAATGCTGGGGCAATTTACAGCACACACTAATGCCCCGTACACACGGTCGGATTTTCCGAGGGAAAATGTCCTATCGGACCATGTTGTCGGAAATTCCAAGCGTGTGTGGGCTCGATCGGACTTTTTCCGTCGGAATTTCCAACGGAAAAAGTTTGAGATCCTGCTCTCAAATTTTCCAACAACAAAGTCCTATCGGACTTTTTCCAATCGTGTGTAGCGAATTCCGACGGACAAAGTGCCACGCATGCTCAGATCACATTACAAGACCAAAGCTATTGGCTACTAGCCTCTACATAGTCCCGTCGTACGCAACGAACGTCACCACGTTCAGAATGATCGGATTTTTCGACAACTTTGTCCGACCGTGTGTATGCAACACCAGTGTCAGATAAAATCCGTCGGAAAAAATCCGACGGATTTTGTGGTCGGAATTTCCGACCGTGTGTACGGGGCATAATTCTGGTTGCAGAATTATTAATGTGGAATGTATGTTCCTTGCTAGAGAACATTATTTTTTATCCAGTTGGTAAAGTTTCTCTTTAAGATTTACCTCAGTGTGTTATAGAGTGATAGGAGCCCCTGGCAACAGAAAGCTATACTTCTCATATGTGGAGTATACGAATTATATCATTTTATGTGTGCTAGATTCTTTTCATGTTCTGCATACATTTTCTTCTAGTTGGGATTTTTATAAATTTACATAAAAAAGAATCTGTGACATTTGCTATAGATTAACAGTAAATTATGTCCTACATGTCACTTAAATAGAATAGCATTAGGGAAACAAAAATGATGAAGGGCATCCTCTATGTAATTATTCTCTTACCATGTCGGATCACAAATACACATTTATAGTTAAAGTGGTTTTAAAGGCTCAAGATTTTTTACCCTCATGAATTTCATGCATGAAGATAAAAAAAAAAAACCTGTGTGGAGCACCCCCCTCAACCCCCCCTAATACTTACCTGATCTCCTCTTGATCCAGCGAGAGCTGAGCTTCTCCCAGGTCTCTCATTCCTCATTGGCTGAGACAGCAGCGGGAGTCATTGGCTCCTGCTACTTTCAATCACAGCCAGTGAGCCAATGGGTAGAGTGTGGGGGCAAGACCGAGCCACAGTTCTTATGGATGCATAGAGCGGGGCTCGGGAGCGAGTACTTGGGGGCACTTGCTATTGGGGGCACTGGCTGAAGAGGAGTAGCCAGGAGCGCCGGACCCAAAAAAAGGAGGACCGGGGCTGCTTTGTGCAAAGCCACTGCACAGAGCAGGTAAGTATGACATGTTTGTTATTTAACCACTAGCTGACCGCCCACTGTCAAATGACGGCGGGACGGGGCAGCTCTTGTGGCGGGCCGCCATCATATGACGGCACTCGCTTTTTGGCCCGCCGTGTAGCTGGGGACCCGGTGCGTGTGCCCGGCGGTCGCGATGACCGCCAGGCACCCGCGATTGCCTGGTAATCGAGCAGGACGTGGATCTGTGTGTGTAAACACACAGATCCACGCCCTGTCAGAGGAGAGGAGACCGATGGTGTGTCCCTTGTACATAGGGACACCGATCGGTCCCCTCCCCCAGTCAGTCCCCTCCCCCCACAGTTAGAATCACTAAGATAGGGTACATATTAACCCCTGCAGCGCCCCCTAGTGTTAACCCCTTCCCTGCCAGTCACATTTATACAGTAATCAAAGCATTTTTATAGCACGGATCGCTGTATAAATGTGAATGGTCCCAAAAATGTGTCAAAAGTGTCCGAAGTGTCCGCCGCAATGTCGCAGTCATGATAAAAATCGCAAATCGACGCCATTACTAGTAAAAAAAAATAATAATAAAAATGCTATAAATCTATCCCCTATTTTGTAAACGCTATAACTTTTGCGCAAACCAATCAATATTCGCTTATTGCGATTTTTTTTACCAAAAATATGTAGAAGAATACGTATCGGCCTAAACTGAGGAAAAAATTTGTTTAAAAAAAAAAAAAAAATTGGATATTTATTATAATAAAAGGTAAAAAATATTATGTTTTTTCAAACTTGTCGCTCTTCTTTTGTTTATAGCGCAAGGAATAAAAAACGCAGAGGTGATCAAATACCACCAAAATAAAGCTCTATCTGTGGGGAAAAAAAATGATAAAAATGTTATTTGGGTACAGCTTTGCATGACCGCGCAATTGTCATTCAAAATGCGACAGCGCTGAAAGCTGAAAAATGGCTTGGTCAGGAAGGAGGTGTTCGTGCCTGGTAGGCAAGTAGTTAAAGAAAAAAAAAAATTAACCTTTAATGTCACTAATAAGTATATTCTGCTACATTATACATTTTTATGGACACTCCTCCTTTCTTCATACATAATAAAAGAAAATATTAGGTGAACCTCTCGTAGCTTCAGCTAACCACGTTAAAAGGAATTGTATTTTAAAATATTTCCATTATTGATTGCTTGAAGCAATAACTAATTGCAGGGCTGGCATAATTTGTGCATATATATATATCTATATGCTGTATATATGCCATGTATTTTGAATGTATACAAATAAAATATAATATAAAATATAATATATTTATTTCTAAGCCATATTATAACGAAATCTCCGAAGAGAAACACCAGTACCCCCCGAGTCTCTTTGGAGATTTCACACAAAAAAATACATATTTTGGGATGTTGGCAACACTCTATGGGAACTATATGTCCCCTAAAATGGTTCAGCAATTTCTGTACTATATTATAACGAAATGCCCAAGGTAGGTGTAACGGAATGAAGTTATACAGTTCAGATTTTGCCCACTTATATATATAACAAGGAGTGCAACTAAAAGGCTGCAGTAAAGTTTATTATACTTTACAATTTCTCAAGGTATGTTGAAGCTGACATCCAGGCACACATCTAAATAAGCAGGTGAATTACATACAGTATATGAGAGCTATTTTACCTGCCAAAGAATTAGTATTTATGTCAGTTCAATGTTGATGAGATGAGGAGAGATGACCCGGCCGCCACACACCTCACCTGGTCCGAGTGTTTAGCCAGTAAACGCAGCCTCAGCTTGACTCATCCAAGCCATGCCCCCAATGTGTTTTGCCCTGCCCCGGGGCTTGATAATGAAATTCCATGGAGATCATAACCTCCATAATTAAGCCCTGGGGGCGTGGCTTGGATGAATGCTATCCACTCGGACCGGGTGAGGTCATGTCAACCCATCTCTACATTGTGCTATGGGTCTAGATCAGTTATGGCGAACTTTGGCACCCCAGGTGTTTTGGAACTACACTTCCCATGATGCTCTACTACACTGCAGAGTGCATTAGCGTCGTGGGAAATGTAGCTCTGTACATCTGGGGTGCCAAGGTTTGCCATCGTTTGTCTAGATGAACTTCTACCCCACTAGCAAGTGGCATCCAATCTATTGGATTTCTATAGCCTGAGCAGGGTCCCTAAGCATATATTGAGGGTCACAGTTCAATCTTGATATTTACACAGCCCTTCCACACATCACAGAGAGCCTGGAGACCTGACTTTTTTCTACTTCAGTAATACAATTGGGTCTTGTCTGACACTCACCCTATGACTGGACAGTGAAAGATAAAGAAGCAAAGCTTATAATCTCAGCTCTTTGTCACTCTGCTCTTTCCTTGCTAACACTGCAGCACAACTGATTGACTACTTGTGCTACTTCTGCCTCTCCCAGGCTGAGCTCTGCTGTACAGTGGATTGGCAGATCTTTTCCTGTTCCCATGACAATTCTAAAATGTTGTCTTTCTGTATAAAAGACAAGGGTCACCGGGACAAATAGTGAGGATGAATTTGCCTGGTGGGGACACAGAAAACAATAAAACCTGACAGGGGTTCTAACTATTCACCACTCCATTGAAAACTTAAAAAAAGTTTTGACTTTACATACACTGCAAGTATCAGACACAATGATATAAAAATACTGATATAAACATATTAAAAATTACCCTACCCCCCCCCCCCCCCCCCCCCAAAAAAAAAACTGTGAAATGAAAGAACCCTGTGTTTTCTCATGGCTTCTTTTTCTAGTAATTCTCCTAGTGGAAAAGGAAGTGAAACCCTGTTGTACAGTTGGTAGACTAATAAATAAAAGGTCTGACATGGATCAAAAGCCTTTAAATAAATTTAAACATCATGATTAAATTGCAACACATCAATGAAAGGTCAAATACGAAAGAAGGAAAACAAGCATATACTGTATACATTAGTAAATTTATTCCATTCCGTTGTTATTATTTTATATCACTTAGCGGCTCATATGTGACCCATTTTCATTTCCTCATCTCCAGGAATAGTTGAAAAGGGGACATGCTATCAGTTCTAAGACATACAGCATGTCTCGCACCACTTCAAACACAGTCTCAAATCCCATTTATAATAGCAGACTGTGATCTCATTCAATACAACAACTGTTGCAGAGAGAAGAAACACATATGTTTTATGTCCCATCCTTAGACTGAATGTAGTAGGGGGATAATAGAACTTTCCTTTTAAAACCTTCCCCCCTGTGTATACCACTCTTAGCTCTGTTTTTGCATGCTTTGTACATAGCACACTTCACACCCTGTAATAATTCTCTGACATTGCAACATCATTTAGCACATAGATTTCAAAAGACTTTTGAACTAGCATACTTTAGAAGGTGGAATATTTACATATAAACTTTAAGCAATGCAAGCATTACTATCCATTTTTAGAAAATGATTCCAATATGTCCAAACCAATAGTGAGGAGTCTGGACTGGTCAATGAACTTTAAGCAGTTGTCTGTGTATGTTTTAGACTATCAGCAATGTACTTTCCATTGACAACTGCTGATGCTAAAAAGGTTGGAAGGATTCTAGAAAAAAGGGAACATGTAGACATGACATGGTGGCTTGAAGCAGGAACATTGTTCTGGGTCTCCATTCAAGAGTTATGCCGCGTACACACGTGCGGACTTTTGCCGGCGGACCTAGTCCAGCGGACAATCCCGCGGGACTTTCCAGCTAGGTCCGCTGGACTTTCCGAGCGTGTGGACTTGCCCACACACGCACGGACTTCTCCAGCGGATAATCCGCCGGCCAAAAGTCCACGGGACTTTTGAAAATGAACGGACTTGCCCACACACGGAGCAGTCCGTTCATTTCGAACGTAACTTCAGGTTACGTAGCTAGCGTAGGCAGTAAATGCCGCCGCGCTAGCTCCGCAAGCTGGCATGGATTTAAAGGGAATCCCCATGCCGAAAAAACGGCGTGGGGGTTCCCCCCAAATCCAAGTCAGACCCTCATCCGAGCACGCAGCCTGGCAGGCCAGGAAAGGGGTGGGGACGAACGAGCGCCCCCCCCCCTCCTGAGCCGTACCAGGCCGCGTGCCCTCAACATGGGGGGTGCCCTGGGGAAAGGGGGGCCGTGCGGCCCCCCCACCCCAAAGCACCTTGTCCCCATGTTGATGAGGACAAGGGCCTCTTCCCGACAACCCTGGCCGTTGGTTGTCGGGGTCTGCGGGCGGGGGCTTATCGGAATCTGGGAGCCCCCTTTAATAAGGGGGCCCCCAGATACCGGCCCCCCACCCTATGTGAATGAGTATGGGGTACGATGTACCCCTACCCATTCACCTAAGGTGTAAAATGTAAAGTACAAAAACACACACACTTTTGAAAAAATATTTTATTGCACTGCTCCGGGGGTCTTCTTCCGTCTTGGGGGTCTTCTCGCCGGACTCCTCCGCTCTCTTCTGCTCTTTTACCTAGCTCTTTCACGAGCGGGGGGAGTCCGGCTACCTTCTTCGTCGTCGCCGCCGTCGTCGTCTGGGGGTCTCGATCCGCCTTCGGGGGTCTTCCGGGGGTCTCTTCTGTTCTTGCGGCGGTCGTCGTCTTCCGCGCCGCCGGCGCCTTCTCCTTCTTCTTGTCCTTCTTCTTGTTCTTCTTCTTCCGATGTTGACCCGTCGCTGTCTCTGCCCGGAATGCCTGTGCCGCTCTGCGCTCGGACTTATATAGGGACATGGGGGACAGGGTCACATGCACATGTCACATGGTGACCCCGCCCCCTTGTGTTGTCACAGTCCCGGAGGATGCTGGGACTGTGACATCGCAAGGGGGCGGGGTCACCATGTGACATGAACATGTGACCCTGTCCCCATGTCCCTATATAAGTCCGAGCGCAGAGCGGCACAGGCATTCCGGGCAGAGACAGCGACGGGTCAACATCGGAAGAAGAAGAACAAGAAGAAGGACAAGAAGAAGGAGAAGGCGCCGGCGGCGCGGAAGACGACGACCGCCGCAAGAACAGAAGAGACCCCCGGAAGACCCCCGAAGGCGGATCGAGACCCCCAGACGACGACGGCGGCGACGACGAAGAAGATAGCCGGACTCCCCCCGCTCGTGAAAGAGCTAGGTAAAAGAGCAGAAGAGAGCGGAGGAGTCCGGCGAGAAGACCCCCAAGACGGAAGAAGACCCCCGGAGCAGTGCAATAAAATATTTTTTCAAAAGTGTGTGTGTTTTTGTACTTTACATTTTACACCTTAGGTGAATGGGTAGGGGTACATCGTACCCCATACTCATTCACATAGGGTGGGGGGCCGGTATCTGGGGGCCCCCTTATTAAAGGGGGCTCCCAGATTCCGATAAGCCCCCGCCCGCAGACCCCGACAACCAACGGCCAGGGTTGTCGGGAAGAGGCCCTTGTCCTCATCAACATGGGGACAAGGTGCTTTGGGGTGGGGGGGCCGCACGGCCCCCCTTTCCCCAGGGCACCCCCCATGTTGAGGGCACGCGGCCTGGTACGGCTCAGGAGGGGGGGCGCTCGTTCGTCCCCACCCCTTTCCTGGCCTGCCAGGCTGCGTGCTCGGATGAGGGTCTGACATGGATTTGGGGGGAACCCCCACGCCGTTTTTTCGGCGTGGGGATTCCCTTTAAATCCATGCCAGGTCACGGAGCTAGCGCGGCGGCAGTAACTGCCTACGCTAGCTACGTAACCTGAAGTCACGTGCTAAATGAACGGACTTGCCGATGAGCGGCAAGTCTGTTCATTTCAAAAGTCCCGCGGACTTGCCCACTAACGGCGGGATTGTCCGCTGGACTGCCAAGTCCAGCGGATAATTTTAAAACAAGACTTAAAACTTTGGTCCGCCGGACTTTGGCGCCAAAAAGTCCGCCGGCGCCCACACACGAGGGGATTATCCGCTGGACTTCAGTCCAGAGGATAATCCCGCGGGATTGTCCCTTCGTGTGTACGCGGCATTAGTGTAACTCAACTTTTAGTGGAGGTACATTTAATGGGCTCTGATGCCCTTCCTCATCAACAAGTTCGATAATTATCTGTCCTTGTTATGTTGAATCTTCATTGTGTGGCCTCTTTTTACAACTAAGGACTGTCGGGTCATCCTCCTTCCATAAAAGTGGAGTTCAACTTCCTGTTCAAGTCCTGTCTCCATACAGTCCCACCTGGTACATCCTGCCTTCCCAATGCCCCCTTTCTTGGTGTTGACTGCTGACCCGCACAGATCTCCCCCTCTCTTTAGTTTTCTTTTATAATAATGTCTGAAGAAATTCAATGTACAGAGAGTGATGAAGGGGCAGCAAAAGATGGACAGTGGTCAGGAGAAGACTTCAGTCCTATGCCCCACGTTTCTTGTACAACCCCCTTGGATCATTATCGACCAGCCACTGATATATTTTATATTATATGAATAACATTCATGTAGAAAATATTATTTGCTTAGTATCCTAAAAAATATATTTCTCATTTGAGGTGAAAACCACAAAAATTAGATGGTGACATAAACAGCAGTTTGCTACTCATCTAGTACAGACCTGTGTTGCTGTTCCTCAAATTGGGGCCTGAACATGGTGTAGGGAGTGGGGGCTTAGTATGGTCTCCCCTCTTCCTGGCTCATAACCTCAAGTGCTGAATTTTTCCATGTAACTTTGCTTTTATGTAACTCAGGGGTTATGGAGATATGGATCTGTTTAGTTTTAACACATTTTGCATGAACATTTTCCCAGAACATGCCCATAAAAAGGACCCATCTAACCCTGTTTCTATTTTCAGAACAGAACTCTTAGATGCAAACCTTTTTCCATATATATTGAATCTGCATGGTAACCTAAAGAACATTACAGTATATTTAAGAACAAAAACGGAACATACTGCAGCTTACCAGTCCTTAGATGGCTGAATTCGTTTCCCTTTTTTAGTCTTTATTGACTATTTTTTTTAAATCTGGTGATCCTGTCAGTAACACACTTCTCTCCTAGGGTGACAAGGCTCACTCACTGTACTGTGTCTATGGAGGAGCAGTATTTTCACCACAAGAACAGAAAATGTTTTAGGACTATAGAACACCTCTCCTCCTCCTCTTCACCAAAACAAGGGAGAGGTATTCTGTAGTCCACAGAGGAAAACTGGTCAGGGTTGATAAAACTACTTTCAGTACAGCATAGACAGACAAAGAAGGAAGTTATGAGCTTATTTGATTTATGAAAGAATCAACTGGTATTTTTGTAACATTTTTAAAGAGGAAAACATGGGAAAATGTGCATATAATTGTATTTTGCACCTAAACTTTAAAAAAATATATATATACACTTACACTTTAACTGAATTGAAAGTTAGCATACCAGGGAGTTATCCCACATGCAACATAAGAACAAACACATAGGGATTCCAGCTGAAGACTATTTCTGTGCATGAAGCCAATGCAACACAGATGCAGGGATAAGAGGGAGGATAAGGGGGTCAGTCACTGAGCACCCAAAGCACTTGTTCCACGTCTCTTTTTTTTGTTGGTGTTGGAGTGCCTATTCCACTTGCAGTGCAGCTGCCAGGTCTGCAGCTTAACTGACCTCAGATACTGGCAATGGCAATTCAAAGCAATGGCTGCTCTCTTTAGCTCCCCTTCTGCTCTGGTCACATGAGCAAGCCAAGTTAAGACATCCTCTCAGTTTGAGCTGCCTGGTTGGTCTGGTGAGAAGGTTTCATGAAGAGGGTACTTAGGGGAGATCTGTACTGGGAAGGAGCTGTACTGAGGGGAAATTGTACTGGGGGAGATTTGTACCGAGAGCTGTACTGTGGGAAGAGCTATACTGGATGTGAGAGATTTGAGAGAGGTAATTCTTTGTTGTCTAATGACCTTTACATTATGCTTTCCTGACCCCTGCACTATGTACGTTACGTACCCCTAACCCCTCACTCTGTCTATTGCGTACCCCTGCACTCTGTACATTATGTACCCATAACCCCTCACTCTGTCTATTGCACTCTGTGTATTACATATCCTGACCCTTCACACTGTACAGAATGCACTCCTGACACCTGAGCTCTTTGAATTATATACTCCTGATGGCTGCACTCTGCACATTGCTCCCTCTTAACCCCTGTGTTTTGTGTATTATAAATTCTTGACCCCTGCATTCTCATGTGTAGTGCACTCCTGACCCCTGCACTCTCATGTGTAGTGCACTCCTGACCCCTGTACCCTGTGCAATATGCACCCTGACTCTTGCACTTTGTACAATATTGCACGCCTAAGCTTTGTACTACATATACCTGTCAGACTGTCTCCAAATCTATCTACTTTTAGGTGATCCCTGAAAACTTTTCTCTTCGGAGAAGCCTATCCTCCCTCCACCTAACAACTGCACTTCTTCTATTTTCTTCATCAGCTCATCCCCCACAGTTATTACCCTTTTGTATCACTTTACCCTCCCTCCTAGATTGTAAGCTCTAATGAGTAGGGCCCTCTGAATCCTCCTGTATTGAAATGTATTGTATTTGTACTGTCTGCCCTCATGTTGTAAAGCGCTGCGCTAACAGTCAGCGCTATATAAATTCTGTATAATAGTAATAATACTATATACACTGTGCAGTGCATTTCAAACTCCAGACCAATGTACTCTGTGTGCCAGGCTGTAAATAACATACTTTTGACATCTGCACTCTTTAAAGCTGTACTAAAGTCTTTATTTTTTTTTTTAAATGGTCCCCCATGCAGGCTTAGGTCATAATGTACTAGTATGCACTGCATACTAGTACATTATGACAGACTTACCTCCAGACAGAGCCCTCCAGCGCTGCGCTGACAAGGCTCTCCTTGGTCTCCAGCAGCTTCCATCTTCACCTGGTCTTCCTTCCAGGTTCCCGATCTTCAGGCGCTTGAATGGCCATGCCACAGGTGATATCACTCCCTCACATGCACATGGGAGTGATATCACCGCGGCTCACAGAGCGGGTCATAATTGTGGTCTGAGCTGCGCATGTGATTACCCATTGACAGCAGGGGGGGCATTTGTAACAGAAAAGACCACTAGAGTCTCTTCTGTTATAAAAAGCCTACCTGTCAGTGGATTTTCACTTGTAAGAGTTTACTACCACTTTTAGCTATTTTGTACACTTGCTGGTTGCTAAGTAGTCACTGAATATATTAAGGAAGTTTTTCTTGAAAATAGGCTGCTTGCAAAAAAGCCTATTAAATGGAAAAGTCAATTTTTTTTTACAAATGATTGTAATAGATTTGTCAGACTTTCGCTTGTGGCACAGTTTTTAAAGTAAACGCACATGAACTTTAATTGCATCCCAGTCTTAACCGTAGGGTTCAATATTGAGTTGGCCCACCCTTTGCAGCTATAACAGCTTCAAACTCTTCTGGGAAGGCTGTCCACAGGGTTTAGGAGTGTGTCTATGGGAATGTTTGATCATTGTTCCAGAAGCGCATTTGTGAGGCCAGGCACTGATGTTAGATGAGACGGCCTGACTCTCACTCTCCACTCAAATTCATCCCAAAGGTGTTCTATCGAGTTGAAGTCAGTCAAGTTCCTCCACCCCAAACTCACTCATCCATGTCTTTATGGGCCTTGCTTTGTGCACTGGTCCAAATCATTTGGTGGAGGGGGTATTATGGCGTGGGGAGGTTTTTCAGGAGTTGGAGTTGGGGCTTGGACCCTTAGTTCCAGTGAAGGGAACTCTTAAGGTGTCAGCATACCAAGACATTTTGGACAATTTCATGCTCATACTTTGTGGGAACAGTTTGGGGATGGCCCCTTCCTGTTCCAACATGACTGTACACCAGTGCACAAAGCAAGGTCCATAAAGACATGGTCGAGCGAGTTTGAGGTGGAGGAACTTAACTGGCCTACACAGAGTCCTGGCCTCAACCCTTGGGATGAATTAGAGCAGAGAATGCAAGCCAGGCCTTCTCGTTCAACATCAGTGCCTGACCACACAAATGCGCTTCTGGAAGAATGGTCAAACATTCTCATAGACACATTCCTAAAACTTGTGGACAGCCTTCACAGAAGAGTTGAAGCTGTTATAGCTGCAAAGGGTGGGCCAACTCAATATTGAACACTACGTACTAAGACTGGGATGCCATTAAAGTTCATGTGCTTGTAAAGGCAGGCATCCCAATACTTTTGACAATATAGTGTATATTTTAGGAACAATGACTATGGCATATGTTACCAAAAAAAGGTGAGTAGGCTAAAGTTTTAAGCCCCTCCCACTGTTAGTGCAATTTTGGCACACCCACAATTTTCCCCAATTACACTCTTCTCGGTGCCCAAGGCTAAAAAACTCCAAGGTAAAAAAAAATCTACGACCTTGATTGCAACAGATACAACCATTGTGTTTTCTGTATCTGGTTACTTTAGCTTGTACATCTAGATTTTACACTTTCAAATTGTAAATTCTGGTTTTAGTAGTATTGATCATAGTAAAGCATGGATAATGATACAGCTCTGTTAATGTTTCAGGATGCTCCTGCTCTTCATAAAAATGCCCCCACATTATGCATATATGCAGTATATTTGCATAGTATATGTGTGAGTATGGGGTGATTATAAACACAAACATACAAAAACAAAGTTAAATCAGACTCCAGACACAGGGGAACCTAAGCTGCCCAAATGTGGCTAAGTGAAGCATGGGAGTTTGATAAAGAGCAGTGCTGCCCTGTCATGAGGGTACACATATACTTGTAAATAAACTAAAATGAGGAACACATTCTCTTCCATGAAAAGAATTACATCGGGCAGCTGAAAGGAGAAGAAAAATATGCGGTTGAGAATATGAATAACTGTATATCGCTGTAACAACAATTTTTTTTCTAAGTGAATAAACCCTGCTCATTTTTCATTATTATAGTGTCATGGATTTACATTAAATAATAAGATTTATTGCATTAACTACAAAAGTTTGAAAACATTAGGAAACAACAGTTTATATGTATTCAGAATATGTTTAGAGAAGGATATATTATGGGATAAACTAAGGAGAGAGAGAGATTTTTTTTTTATAACATGATCTCTATAAAGTTATTTAGAAATGAAATATAAATATTCTTAGTCTTATGATAAAATATAAACATTTAGTAATTTGTTGAAATAATTAAGCAACATAGTAAGGAAAAAAATCATTATGTAAGGGGTTTATATGAAGTAATACAAAATAATGGAGTTTCACATTTTTTGGCTGTAGTACTTTTAAGCATACTTAGGATAAACACACAAAAAAGAAAAAAAAAGCATATTTCAGACTCAAGTAGTTTCCAAAGTGATTAAAATATCTTTAATAGTCAAAAGGGGTATACAGCTTTGCATGTACTAAATGCAGCCCTGTGTAAGATGGCATTAAAGCAACAAGCCTAAAAATATTAAACTCAAAAACAATAGATACAATTTCATAACAATTTCATTCCTATTTGTCCCCCTCTATTTTCTTTATTCATTAAATAGCCTACCTAAAATAATTGTAATTTAAATTATGTTTTTCATAGATATTATAAATTTTATTATGTTATGTAAATGTTATGTTATGTTAAATACTGTTATGGCATAAGCAGATAGCGATGTTTATTCTACAGCAGGTATAAATTGTACTGCAAGTTCTACAGCTAATCAAATGGAAACTGGTCCTACAAAATTAAAGTGTACCTACAACAGTTTTTAGTTTTGGATAGAGTGCAGAAGGATCCCTGGTCAGATTTTTACTGCTATTCAAGGCTTCACAATAGAGATTTTTCTTAATTTCCTATTCTGCTGATAACGTTTTATCAGGCAGGAAGGGAAGAGAGCACTACAACAAAGACAGAAATACAAATATATTGTTTTAGTAGAAGATAGAACCCCAGTCAGATTTTTTTAGTCCCTGTTGCAGTTGGCTTAAACTACATTTTAACTTTCTTACAACCTTTTGGACAGCAAAATACCTTTGTTTAAAAAATATTTTGTCTGCTTCTTGATTATACTTTATATTGTACCTTTAATTAAATTAAGATTTGTAATGTTGTGTTCATTTATTAATATTTACAGTATCTTGTATGTTTTTTTTTTCAGAAAACATACCCTACTAATGATTTGGGATGAGGAAATTCTACATTCACATGACCAATTATTTATTGACATCATTCCCACAGTGTCTGCCTTTGTTTCTGGTCGAATCTGGATCCTATCATTCATTTAGTTAAATGATAGCATGAAATCATTGTAATTATGCCCATACCTGCTTTTGAATTTTGAATTTAATGAGTATTAAATATTTAGAAAAACCCTTACAAGCATCAAGAATTGGATTTTGGTATGTCTATATTTTAACAATGACTGTGTTATGTTAGTGAGATATATAACTCCCCAGCACATCAGTTCCAGGTGTTGTTTATCGGGTGTTTGTTCTGGGAAGTGAGATTATGTCGCTCTGTTGGTATCATTTTATACTGCCTGACGAGAAAACCTAACATTTTAAGAGCTTGCATCTTTAAAAGGTTGGATTAACTAATAAATATTATGACTCAATCTCCAAACCTTCTGCTTTTATCAAGTTTACATGGCCCATGGAGAAAGCAAACTTTAATAAGACATTATTGCATGTGCAAAGTTTAGACACTTGCCATCAGTGCTTTTTTGACTTTGTTGACATGACAGCCTCCAAACATTTCCTCAAACCAGCTATTTTACTGTCCCTATTGGGGTGTTTGCTTGCAGAAGACTTCTAATTCTAAAATATTCATGTTGCATATACTGCATACTTGACATATAGCAACAATTGTTTAGTAACTCCTATGGGTTAATTTACTATAGGGAAAAAGTCTGTTTTATTTGCAAGGGAAGTTGCAGTTTGCAAGGGATTTTTTTCCCCAGAGCTTAGTGTATGTAACATAACTTTGCAAAAGAATACCTAATCATGAGCATGGAAAAATACATGGCTGGATAATGGAAGTCATTAGTGCTTCACCCCATTCACTAAGCTCTTGTGAAATACCCTACTTTTACAAAGTAAACATGCTATTTGCCTTAAGTAAATCAACCTCATGGCAACTAGGCAGATAAAAACACTTTAAAAATCACTAACTAAGGCTGGCCATACATCAATTGCTTTTTTTTCTTTCAGTCAGTGGGCTTAACAAAAAAACAAACAAAAAAACAATACATTACTCCAGCTACAATTTCAAGGTTGATAGAGGAATCCAACCTGCTAAAACATATTCTGACAACAGGGGCTCTCCACTGTCAGAATACATCGATCTGCAGCTGCAGCAGCAGCCGCTGATCAAGATTTTTTTTGTCCAACAAGCCCATTTGGAAGAAGAATTGGATTGACATCAGTCATGTGGGAGAGGCCACACATAGATTGAAATTTTGCCGGTTCCTGCTGAGCCGCCTAAATTTTGATATATCTATGTCAAGCTTAACACTGCTTACATAAAAAATAATTAAATGTGTGTTTATATTGAGCTAGCTTAAGTACCTGAAACTGTCTTAACATTAACTTAATATAATCCTCTGCACAGTAGGGCTAAGATCTGGAGGGGGGGCAGCAGTGTGAGCCAGTCAAGTTCTACCTGAAGACTGCTGCCAATCTAGCACCGGATGCTTCCTAAGAAGCAAAGAATGCAGAAACAATAGATTACTTAATGCGGTAATGCTCCTTTATTGTCTAATCAGCATGTTGGAAAATGGGTGGACAAACTTACATTACAGATCTCACCCCAGTACAAATCTCCCCATGGCACACCCAAGTGAGGTCATCACTTGGGTGTGCCATGTGGGAGGGCAGCTTGGGTCATAAATCTGAATGAAGTTATAAATGAATATTATACCTGAAATAGAAAATGCCCTAAATGCTTATATGAATCTTTCTCAGTGGTTCTCAACTCCTGTCCCCAGGACCCACTAACAGGCCAGGTTTGCAAGATAACTGAAATACATCACAGCTGATATCATTTGCTGCACAGTGATTGCAGTATTCTAGTCTGCATCTCCCCAAGGTAATACTTAAAATCTGGCCTATTAGTGGGTCCTGAGGACAGGAGTTGAGAACCGCTGCTCTATCTGATTTTAACCAGTGTTTCCTTCTAGGGTGTTAGTTTAAAATATGCAGAGCAGATAGCTGCTTCTTGGTCCATAAGGTCAAACGATTAAAGCTTTACATTACATTCTGTACAAAATAAAGCAGCATTTCTCTTCCCTTTGTTGTGTTTTTCCTATTGCCTGCTGTTTATTCTGTAGAGAGCTTACATTTCTTGCATAAAATGTATTGAAAGGCAGGAAGAGCTAAATAGCGCCCCCTGCCTATGGGACCAGGGACTGAAACAAATGAAGTCACAAGGGTTGTTATATTAAATATGTTAATAAAAAACTTTATTTATAAACTGTATTTGAAGAAGGTCAGGTGACTTGAAGAACCTATATGAACTAGGAGGATAATAACGGTCATCACATCAACGGACAGCGCTTCAAGGAGCAACATCCCTCCCCCCTTCCTATGTTGTGGTCCTTTTTATGTGGCTGGTGTTGTATATTTGGTGTTTGATTTCATCTGCCTTAAGGGGTTATTTGTTGTAATATTTATATGTAGTTTGACCTTTTATAGCTGAACTATTTGAATTTACTAATTTATATATATATATAGTTTGGGCTTTGATAGCTGAACTATTATTATGGTTTAGTTTAGTAGTGGTTATAAAGAAATGTAATTTGTAATTGGTATGATTTTATGCCAATAATAAAGGACCACGGCCATTTCTATCCATATCTTAGTCTGTGTTTATTTATTATTAACATTGCAATTTAAATGACGTTTTCAGCCTCTGGTCCCATTATGGTTTTAGGTTAAAGTGATTAATTTTTTAATAAAAACACTTTCATTAGCTTTTTTAGTTAACATAAAAAAGGGCATAAATAAAATGTAAAAAAAATAAAAATAAAAATCTATCCTCATCCTTGCTGGTTGTCCCAGTGCCCACTCTATTATCCCTGCTCCTAAGAAGAAAACAGACAAGGACTTACAATTCAGACAGACCAACCACAGGGATCATGTGTCAGAATTCTTGACAGCTATGGCAAATCTGGTAAGTGATCTTATAACATAGTAAAAATCTGCTGACTGACGCCTTTAATCCTAAAACCGTAGTAATCTAATGCACATGAACTTTGTGTTTTGCTTAAATTTAGGAAAAATGCAAACACAGACTTTCCTTGTGGGTTCGTTTAACACTGAGTACCATTGCCAACAGGAAGATGGGTTTTAAAAATACAGATGCTCCCAGGAATCTGGCAAGTACATCCAAGACCTATCAGTGGCTTGTTTGCAATTCAGAACTAATGAATCTGAAATTAAATACTCACCAATTTAACTTATACATGGATACCAGGCACATCCTAGATTGACTATGCCCTGTCGCCCCTTCACCTTTGTCTCTCACCTGGTCCAGATGACAATTTTTGACTATGGTGAATTTTTCAAGATAATGCACAGCATGGTGGAACATTGAAGTAACCAGAGTTTGTTAATTTTGTGGCCATCCCAGTTATTCTTTGAGGCACCATTGATCTACCTAGGGTGATTGGGGTTTACATCTCCTGGACAGGCTATGTCTATTTGTGTGTTTGAGTGGCCAGAATAGTCCATGAAATGCATAGGGATTCATCTCTTCTCTCCCATTGCCTACATGGAAATCGTTGGACATTTTAAAATAAATTTGAAGTGATTGATACCATGCAGGAAAGATAAAGAGATAGAGGGGATGCAATAAGATTTTTTGGTTATGTGTCTAACATTGTTGTGCCAGCTTTAACAATTGATTGATATTTTATGAAGGAAAAATATGAATTTTAAAAAAATAGTGTTGTGTACTGGTACCCACATTGTTATACAGTGGTGTGAAAAAGTGTTTGCCCCCTTCCTCATTTCCTGTTCCTTTGCATGTTTGTCACACTTAAGTGTTTCGGAACATCAAACCAATTTAAACAATAGTCAAGGACAACACATGTAAACACAAAATGCAATTTGTAAATGAAGGTGTTTATTATTAAAGGTGAAAAAAAATCCAAACCATCATGGCCCTGTGTGAAAAAGTGATTGCCCCCCTTGTTAAAACATACTATAACTGTGGTTGTCCACACCTGAGTTCAATTTCTCTAGCCACACCCAGGCCTGATTATTGCCACACCTGTTCACAATCAAGGCATCACTTAAATAGGAGCTGCTTGACACAGTAAGGTCCACCAGAAGATCCTTAAAAGCTACACATCATGCCGAGACCCAAAGAAATTCAGGAACAATTGAGAAAGAAAGTAATTGAGATCTATCAGTCTGGAAAGGGTTATAAAGCCATTTCCAAAGCTTTGGGAATCCAGCGAACCACAGTGAGAGCCATTATCCACAAATGGCGAAGACATGGAACAGTGGTGAACCTTCCCAGGAGTGGCCGGCCGCCCAAAATTACCCCAAGAGCGCAGCGACGACTCATCCAAGAGGTCACAAAAGACCCCACAACAACGTCCAAGGAACTGCAGGCCTCACTTGCCTCAGTTAAGGTCAGCGTTCATGCCTCCACCATCAGGAAAAGACTGGGCAAAAATGGCCTGCATGGCAGAGTTCCAAGGAGAAAACCACTGCTGAGCAAAAAGAACATCAAAGCTCGTCTCAATTTCTCCACAACACATCTTGATGATCCCCAAGACTTTTGGGACAACATTCTGTGGACCGATGAGACAAAAGTGGAACTCTTTGGAAGGTGTGTGTCCAAGTATATCTGGCGTAGAAGGAACACTGCATTTCAGAAAAAGAACATTATACCAACAGTAAAATATGGTGGTGGTAGTGTGATGGTCTGGGGCTGTTTTGCTGCTTCAGGACCTGGAAGACTTGCCGTGATAAAAGGAACTATGAATTCTGCTGTCTACCAAGAGATCCTGAAGGAGAATGTCCGACCATCTGTTCGTGTATTCAAGCTGAAACGAACTTGGGTTCTGCAGCAGGACAATGATCCTAAACACACCAGCAAGTCCACCACCGAATGGCTGAAGAAAAACAAAATGAAGACTTTGGAGTGGCCTAGCCAAATTCCTGACCTGAATCCTATTGAGATGTTGTGGTATGACCTTAAAAAGGCCGTTCATGCTCGAAAACCCTCTAATGTAACTGAATTAGGACAATTCTGCAAAGATGAGTGGGCCAAAATTCCTCCAGGACGCTGTAAAAGCCTCATTGCACGTTATCGCAAACGCTTGGTTGCAGTTGTTGCTGCTAAGGGTGGCCCAACCAGTTATTAGGTTTAGGGGGCAATCACTTTTTCACACAGGGCCATGATGGTTTGGATTTTTTTTCACCTTTAATAATAAACACCTTCATTTACAAATTGCATTTTGTGTTTACGTGTCTTGTCCTTGACTATTGTTTAAATTGGTTTGATGTTCCGAAACACTTAAGTGTGACAAACATGCAAAGGAACAGGAAATGAGGAAGGGGGCAAACACTTTTTCACACCACTGTATGTGTTGTTTAACACCAGGCACATGATAAAACTAACATGAAATTTCCTATAAGGTGCTAATATTTATATTAATTTAAATATTTAGTTTTACTTTTCTGATTTTAATTGTTAAATACTGGCTCCCGTGGTTATGTTTTGTATAATTTGCTTATAACAATTCAACAATAAAGTAGTATTCTGACTGCATCTGATTCATCATCAGACTGTTAAAGAGGAAGTAAAGCCTCTGTAAAAAAAAAAAAAAAAAGACACCCTGCAAGGCAAAGGCATAATGAGCTAGTATGCATAGCATACTAGCTCATTATGAAAAACTTACCTGAAAACGAAGCCCCCGAAGCCGTCCTTATCTTCCATCTTCCTCGCCGCCATGCAGGGCCGGAGTGACTTCCGGGTCTCGCCGCTCCAGCGCTATCATTCGCTGGAGCGGC
Source organism: Lithobates sylvaticus (assembly GCA_028564925.1). Lineage (NCBI taxonomy): Eukaryota > Metazoa > Chordata > Amphibia > Anura > Ranidae > Lithobates > Lithobates sylvaticus. Next base: position 621,570,983 of record CM053026.1, on the reverse strand, counting down.
GATGACGTCACTCCCGCGCATGCGCACGAGATCGGCATATTGCCGTGAGAGCGGCATATGCAGTGCGCCCTCAGTGCGCCTGCGCGCCGCTGTCTACGGCGCATGCGCCGTAGACAGCGATGCCTTTTCATCGCTAAATATCTCCTAAACCATGTAGGTTTAGGAGATATTTATTGGACCTACAGGTAAGCCTTAATCTAGGCTTACCTGTAGGCCAAAGTCATGTGGAAGGGTTTACTTCCACTTTAAGACAGTGTCACTTAGAACCAGTGGAACCTTGTGTTCCACTCATGGGAAGTATCTGGAACTAGGCTTTTAGTTTGTAGGAGAAATACTAAAATGGTCCCCAAGCTGGAGCTTCTGAAAAAAATATGACTTTGTTTTTTAAACTGAAGTTTAGATTTAAACATTTGAGAAAATGTCTAGATTTATGTATTAGATCCAATTTATGCTGGGTTACCAGTTCTGTGTTAAAAAAGTGTAAACAATTAGAAAAAAAAAACGAACATTCTATTTACTTAATTTAAAAAAAATGTAACTCCAGGCAAAACTTTTTTTTTTATTTGAAAGGAAAGGTTAGCATTTCTGTCAGGATTTAATTGCTGCTTTTGGCTGCATTGGGGAGATTTCTCTTCACTACTGGTTTCAATGGTAATTTTGTCACTAGGATAGGAAATTAAGGTAAATATTTAAAGTAGGGATGCACTGATACACTCGTACTAGTGAAAATGCTCCCGATACCTGAAACTGATACAAAATGAAAGGGCGCAAAATGCTCTGCAATTCCTGTCCAAATTGCATGCAGTTTCCCAAAATTGCAAAATAGCACAGTAAGATAAATAAAGAATAAAATAAGAGGAGTATAAAAATAAAGAGTATAATAGCATCCTTTAGAGCAGTGATGGTGAACCTTTGCACCCCAGATGTTTAGGGACTACATTTCCCATGATGCTTAACTATACTGCAGAGTGCATGAGCATCATGGGAAATGTAGTTCCAAAACATCTGGGGTGCCAAGGTTCACCATCACTGCCTTAGAGGCTTCCCTCAAAAAACTTTATTAGAGTTGTCATTAGGTAAGTTAACACAACAAAAATATATAAAAAGAACTGTTTTTCATTCAGTGTAGGAGCAGATGCCGATACCTGGAAATTATGTGTGTACTATGAGAATCCTGGAATCATGCCTAACTCTGTACTAACAATATTATGGACCATGCCAGATTACATACTTTTCATCCACAGTATTGCCCACGTAGTGATCATTTCCACCAGCTTTGATATCTATCAAATGTTTACATTTCAACTTGATGATATACAGCACATTCTAGAAAGAAGTATCAGATAGTTTATGCACCTTAGACCATTAATTAGTTCTGATTTGAAATTCACCTGTTATTCTATAGATGGATATATCATGGATATATCATGCAACTGCTGACCTTCCATGGGCCCCAAAAGCAAATTGTACTCCAGGGTTAACCACTGTCAATTCTAAACAACATCCTAATCTTAAGATCTTAACATCTGATATTAATGCCTGTTCCTAGTCATTGACTCTATTGAATCAATTGCATTGGAATAATAGCCAGGAAAAATTGGAAGTTTTAAAAAGACAATGTTTTATTTCATGTTAGATGTTGGAGGCATTTGCATTTATTAGAATTTGTTTTAAAGCTCAGAAAGGTAATAAGGAAAACTGTTTCTTTGGTTTTAAGTAAAGGAGAAGCCAAATTGACATGTTTAGTAAATCATTCCATTAATTTAATCTTGTGGTTTTTTTTTTTGATTCATGGAGCTTAGATTTAATAAAAGACATCAACCTTGGATTGTAAGGTTTATGGTATTGATTCCATGCTGTGAATCCATTTCATTTTAGCATTTTTAAAGTGATATTAAAGGCAAAAATGTCATACGTACCTGTTCTGTGCAACAGTTTTGCTCAGAGCAGACCCAATCCTCCTCTTCTCAGGTCTTCACTAGCGTTCCTGGCCCCTCCCTCCTGTAGAGTGCCCCCAGAGCAAGCAGCTTGCAATGGGGACTCCTAAGCAGGCACACTCTCGAGCTGCTGATCTGCGTATCCATTCAGACACGGAGCTGTGGATTGGCCCGCCCCCTGTCCCCTCATTGGCTGTATGGCTATGATTGACAGCAGCGGGAACCAATGGCTGCTGTCACAGTCAATGAGGAGGGGGAGTCCCTGGAGAGCCGATGCCCTTGTGCACATCGCTAGATTGAGGGGGAGCTCGGGTAAGTATTAGGTGGTGGGGGGGCTGTTGCTTGCTCCTTACTTGGAAAGGATATTCATAATTTTTACTGTTCTAGCCTCTTTATCCTCACATATTCATGCTAAATGTCAGTAGTTTTCATCTCAGTGCCTGCCACAATGTTTCCACATGTTATTGGGTTTATTAAAATGCATAAGGAAAACAAAAACATGTGGCATATTAAAATAAAACTGGAACCTTTTCCACCATAGTCATTTCATTTGTCAAAGGCAATTTTCTAATTGTATCTCATTTCTTTTCATCACACAATCCTTGGGGGACTCTATAAACATATAAATTGTGTGAGTACAGCATATTTACATAGACTGTAATATTCTTGTGCTGCTAAGTAATTCAATTAAATTATTAGAAAATAAGGAACAAGTCATTGCTTTATTATTAATGCACTTTGGTCTCCCAGTCATTAAATGTGATTATTTTTACTTGGTTCATTGTTTTCCTAACAGAAAAAAACATTTCTGCACTGCTTGATATTTGCATTTTAATCAAAGATATTACCTGAAAGAGCAATTCCAATTAAAAAGTGAAAACATACCTTATCCTAAGAGACTGAAACCGACACTAAAGACGATTATGGGGGAGAGTCTACAAAAGGCATCAATAATGGTCCGTGGGGATGCTATGCATGGGGTCGCACCATTAACATTTAGGTATCAGGTATCTTGGTGGAGTAGTACCTCCAACCTGCCCAAGTTTCCCTGATTATCTGCTTTTCAATTGAGTGTACCCAATGTTCTATTTCCATGATCTTATCCACCTCTCTCTTCCAATCTAGTAGAGAGGGACAGAAAGATTTTGCAGATGAAGAATAACACTTTTCTTAACGCATTTAACAGACAAGGAAGTATCATGAAAATAGAAATTGCAGAGGGGTACCTTATTTGCCGGCGTATAAGACGACTGGGCGTATAAGACGACCCCCTATTTTTCCAGTGAAAACTTAGGGTTTGGGCTATATGCGCCGTATAAGACTACCCCCTTCTGAGGCAACACCATTAAAAAAAAAAAATAAATTAGACTTAACATCAGATTTAAACAAGGTCATTTTAATGAACCATTAGAAACATAAAAAACAAAAAAAAACATCAGACTTAACAACAGATTAGATTTAAACACGGTCATTTTGGTTGACTTTCTGGTACTTAAAATCCTTCAAAATCCTCTTCATGTTCATCCTCTGATATCACAAGTTCATCAATGACATCTTGTGGTACATTTGTTAGACAATCATCATATCGATCCAATTCCACATCAGATGGTGTGTCTTCAGCTTCGGCTTCCTCTTCATCTTGCCACAAGTCGTCGTCCTCCATACCATCCAATGAATTTGATATGCCACACTTCTTGAAAGACTTGATTACTTTTTCTGCATCAATATCATTCCAGGCTTTTATGACAAAGTTGCACAAAACATCCAACTGTGGAGCATGCATGTTTCCTCCTTTTGTGAATGACTTTTCGCCGCTAACCATCCACTCATTCCACTGTTCTCGAATGCGGTCTTTAAATGGCTTGTTTAGGCACACATCCAGTGGCTGTACCAACGATGTCAATCCTCCAGGAATAACCGCTGCATCTGTGTTTAGTCTTTTCAGCCTTTCCTTTGTGCTTGGAGTTAAATGAGCCCTGAACATATCCCACACCAGTAGGCTACGTTCTCGACGAAGTCCACCTGGTCGTCTACTCCATACATTTTCAAGCCATAGCTTTACCCCTTCTTCATCCATCCAGCCTTTTTCATTCACATGAACAAAACAACCAACAGGGAACTTGAGTTTTGGCATTGTCTTTCTTTTGAAAATAATCATGGGTCTTAGTTTGGCACCATCAGCTGTACATGCTAGTACCACTGTAAAACTGGACTTCTCATGTCCTGTTGTTTTAATTAACACAGTTTTGGCACCTTTTGAATTGACTGTTTTATTTCCAATCATGTCAAAATTCATAGGAGTTTCATCCATATTTGCGATCTGACTTAACGCATAGCCATGTTTCTTGCGCTGTTCTATAACATATCGATGGAAATTACTCACTTTGCGGTCGAGATCTGCAGGTAATTTTTGTGCAATTTTGGTCTTTTGCCTCAGTACCAGATCATGCCTTTCTAAGAACCTAGAACACCAGGATATAGTGGCCTTAAATCCTTCGCTGTGATCTGGGTTAGATTTGGCCCACTGAAGTGCAAAAATCCGTATGCTGTTTCGTGTCACTACAAACCCATTGTGACGATGCTCATGCACCATGTCTGCTACATGCTTCTCGAGTTCTGGCCAATGTGGGGTGCCTCTTCTTAATGCACACTTAGCCCTTGGCATACACTTTAAAGCATCTTCCTTTGCTTTCCAGTCTCGGACCATCTTTTCCGTTACTCCATATTCTCTTGCAGCAGCGCAGTTATTATGCTCCTTGGCAAAGTTTACAACTTTGAGCTTAAAACTGGCTTCATGTTTCCTTCTCCTTGTTGGAGCCATACTGGGGCCCGGTCTATCAGCCATTTCACACTACAGGAAATCTGAAATCTGTCAGGTATTGTAATCTGTCAGGTATTACCGTACGCTATTACTTTTCTGAAATCAAAAAGGAAACTGGTGAACTACAAGTCCCAGAGATCCTACAATTGGTAGGTAGCAACAATGACTCCTCTCCTCCAAAGCACCATAAATCATAGCAGTATTTTATATGAAGGGGAGATCTGGAGCTGGATGTGCAGTACAGGATGTGGCTACCGGTACTCACAGTATACTGTATGATGCTTTGTAATATACCGTACAATAGCGCCAGGAAGACACAGTACCGTATATGATGCTTTGTTAGTATATGATGGTATATGATGGTACAGTATGATTTGTTGGTACGGTAGGTACAGTATACTGTATATGATGGTACAGTATGATGGTTTGTTAGTACAGTATGATGGTTTGTTACTGCAAGCTTGTAAAGTTGTCACTTGCTCACTGGTAAAACTCTGCAGGAATTCTGTAAAACTCTGTATGATGCTGTAAATTAATGTACAGTACAGTACAGTATACCGATATACCGGTATTTTGTTATATTTACACCAGGTCCGGTAGAAATCACTGCAGTATACAGTGTACAGCACTGAGCCAATCACGGCAGGCAATGCATTTTGCTAATTTGATGATGTATGCAAAGCCTGCTCGGATTGGCAGAGGCTGTGACATCATCAGCCCGCGCCGCTCTGACTCCTGTATATCCTGCTTGGATTGGCAGGGGTTGTTGTCCAATCCAAGCAGGCTTAACAGGCTCTAATACAGAGTGCATCGCCCGCCAGGATTGGCTGAGCGGCGCACACTGTATGACACAGGACACTGAACACAAGGCGGCCTCTTCACCCAGGACCGAGCGCTCGGCGGGCTTTTAATTATATCAGGCGGCCTCTTCACCAGCTAAGCAGCAACCCGGCGGACTTTACACCTATATGGCGGCCTCCTCACCAGGTACTGAGCACCCAGAATTCGTCTTGCGGCCTCATCACCCGGCGTATAAGACAACCCCCGGTTTTTGGCTCTGTAATTCGGCTGTAAAAGGTCGTCTTATACGCCGGCAAATACGGTACCTGCTACGGGCGTAATGATCAGTTTTTTAATTCAGGGTTTGATTTCTTCCCAGAAGGCCTTAATCTTGGGACATGACCACCAAATATGTAGGAACATGCTCCTCTGGTTACAGCCCCGTCAGCAGCGAACGTCAGTAGCAGGGAACATAATATATTAATTTTCTGGATTTGAGGAGGAGTAAGCTCTAAGCCCAGCTCTCCCATTCTCTAGAATAATAAGGGGTGGACACTGGTTGCTCACTCAATACAAGCTTATACATGTGGGAAGGCAGATGCCCAGAATCTGTGAGTTTCACCCACAGTGATTCAAATAGGGACAGTGAGTCTTGCAGTTGCAGGCCACGTCCTAGCCTATTAAAAAAGTCTGTCAGCTCATAGTATCTCAGGTCTGCTAATGGAAACGTCCCTTAACCATCTCAATACAGGGAATTTTCACCCCCTTCCTGCCCAAGCTGTACCCAAATGAAAGTGTTATAATTTTGTACCCACAAATAGAGCTTTCTTTTGGTGGTACTTGATCACCTCAGCGGTATTTGTTTTTTGCGCTATAAACAAAAGAAGAGCAACAAGTTTGAAAAAAAAAAAAAAACAATATTTTTTACTTTTTGCTATAATAAATATCCAATTTTTTTTAAAACCAATTTTTTCCTCAGTTTAGGCCGATACGTATTTTTCTACATATTTTTGGTAAAAAAAATTGCAATAAGCATATATTGATTGGTTTGCACAAAAGTTATAGTGCCTACAAAATAGGGGATAGATTTATTGCATTTTTATTATTATTATTTTTTTACTAGTAATGGCGGCGATCTGCGATTTTTATCATGACTGCGATATTGCAGCGGAAATATCGGACACTTTTGGCACATTTTTGGGACCATTCACATTTATACAGCGATCCGTGCAATGAAAAAGCTTTGATTACTGTATAAATGTGACTGGCAGGGAAGGGGTTAACCACTAGGGGGCACTGAAGGGGTTAACATGTTCCCTGGGAGTGATTCTAACTGTAGGGGGAGGGGATTGACAAGGGGAGGAGACCGATCTGTGTTTTTCTGTATTGAGAACACACCATCGGTCTCATCTCCTCTGACAGGACCGTGGATCTGTGTGTTTACACACACAGATCCACGGTCCTGCTGTGTTACCGGGCAATCGCCGTGATTGAGAGGTTGCAGATGATTTGAGGGAGCAGCTGTCCTATTCTACCAGATGGCAGTGATCCATGGGTGCAAGGCATTGTTATGCTTCCGTTCACTCCCCAGAGCTTAGCTGTGTGGGCTTTTTAAACACATATTAATTTGTATTCTCTACTTAAAGTTTATCAAGATTAACAATAACATTGCTTATTTGGGTATAACATGTATGAAGAGACACATGACCTGAGTGCTAGCTGTAAGCAGTAAAAGGGGCACACCCTTCCTCCTCTGTCCAGCTCCTCCCTTTCCACCTCCACTCTTGAAATACAAGATTCCCCATCAGCAACCACAGAGACAGGAATGAAAATCCCCACCCTGCCATCTCCAACTGTAGCAATAAGCAGGCAAGTTTCATTGCCCCAGCTGTTACTCCCATACTCAGTGCTTAAATTTAAACCTGGAAAAATTGCTGCCTTTCCAACCGGTAGATTCAACCCCGTTGCTGAATTTACAGCCTCTGCTGTTCTGCAGGGGCAGGTTTCCAGCAAGCAGCCATTGATATGCCTAGGGGACAGGAACCGCATTGGAAGATATATTTTAGTTCTTCAGGAGCAGGCCCAATGGTGGTTGACACAATATTTCAAAGCTGTTTCATAGTTGCAAGAGTTTACATTTTTTGGCCAGGTAACATCTCATTATTTTTGCAGAATTACAGCGTATTAAACACTACTAACATCCCATACTCAATTCTTCTAAAGAACCTCAAAACCTAATTTGTAGACAGCTGTTTTACAAACATAAAAGTTTTTACATATGTCTGGCTAGGTAACTACTGTGTTAGCCATTAATGTTTCCATTTTATTATGGTGCATTGATAATACTTGAGTACACTGCCACAATTCTGAATTTTTTTGGATTCACATTCTTTAAAGTAGTGTGGCCTAACAGAGATTTTTTTTAAACTACCACCAGTTCTCATTTCCTAACTCTAAATATTGTACCCCACCCAAAAAAAACTAAATACTTTATACTTTGGCAGCTACGGGACAAATTCAATTTATTTTTTCTAATAAATATGGAAAATAATTAGATTGTGTGCAGATGATCAGTATAATTTATAAATTGTGTATATAAAAACAATAAAAATAAGCATTTAATATACAACTCATATTTACTTCCAAAATGCTATTCCATTTAAAAGGATTATATTCTGTGCATGAAATCTTTACAATTTTTCCACTGTCTCTAAAATATATATTGCCGAGTAATTTTATTGTTATGGCTGTACTGTGAATATTCTTAAGTTTCAGTACAGTCCATCAGCACCATAACAATATAGTGTCCTCAAAAAGTCTTATTGCTTATTTCTGGTTGAAATAGGACTTTCTCTGTTTCTGAATTTTCCCATTTTTTCATGATAAATGTCTACTCCTTGCCCCTCAAATTGCATCCTATTAAACAGGATGAGATTCTATGCATAAATGTGTGCAATGTTTATACAATGTCTATGGGAAAATAAAGTTTTACCTAATATTTCTGAGTAGAATATGCCAACTCTATGTCCAAACCCCCATTACATCCTAAAGAATCTGATTCAGTTCAGAAAATAATTACATTTATTTAATAAAATGCTTTTTCAAACAATACATTTTCATTAATATTTATAGCTGAACTATGCCAACTCCCTCATCCCAAATTGTGTCTATTGAAAGTGGTAATTTTTTTAGGCAAATCCATAAAAATTACACTTTTGTTTTAAATTGCTGTAATAGGACTACTCCCTGTCTCCAAGATTACACCACATTGCAATAGGTGAGATTCTTTTTAGCTAATCCACCCCATTTTATTTTTATATAGTGACTTTCTATTTGTTAATTGTATTTCTGGCTGAAAAAAACAACTCTCTGTCTCCAAATATGCCTCCTATTAAAAAGATGATATTATGTTCTGCAAATACTGTATGTGCAATGTTTAAAAACTGTGTCTGAAACAATTACATTTTTTTCAATATTTATGGCTGAAATAGGCCTAATCTCTGACTCAAAATTATTCTCCCATGAATAAGGACGGATTTTTCTGCAGAAAATCTGAGCAAAATTCCTATTATAGATATGAAAAATTCTAATTTTATATTTATCTTTCTGATCTCCCTCAAAAATAGCAGTCTATCAAAAATGATCACTTTCATTTTCTGTTTTAAATTTCAAATAAAAATACAATACATTTTTTGTTCAGATGCATTTTGCCTGCTCTCCACCTCAAAACTATTGGCCTGACAAAAGGGGTATAAAAGCTGTGCAGCAATTATTCATTTTGTTTCTCTATTTTGTATGAGAATAAATAACTTTGTTTTTTTAGACAATGCAATTTGCTTGTTGTATGGTTGAGATATAGCATCCTGTGGGGCTAATATGTTAACATGCACCGCCTTGATTCTTTTAGAATCTATTAGAGTCTTTTGAACATGTAATTTTTTTCCCACAAATTTTATAAGATATTTCTAACACAAAGCATGTGCAACAGTGACACCCCAAAATATATTCTGCTAATGGTTCCGAGTATGGCGATACCACATGTGTGAGAATTTTACACAGCCTGGCCACATACAGAGGCCCAACATGCAAGGAGCACCATCAGGTGTTCTAGGGACATAAATTTAAAATCTAATTTGACTACCTATTACACTTTTGTGAGGCACAGTAGTGGCACCTATAGGCAATGTAGTGGCATGGATGAGAACTTATGTGGCATGAATCAGCACTGATCTGGCATGAATGTGGCATGGATGAGTACTGATGTGGCATGGATGTGGCACAGACGAGTACTGATGTGGCATGGATGTGGCCCGGATGAGCATTGATGTGGCATGGGTGTGGCACGGATGAGGCACAAATGAGCACTGATGTGGCATGGATGAGCATTGATGTGGCATGGATGTGGCACAGATGAGTACTGATGTGGCACAGATGAGAACAGATGTGGCACAGATGAACACTGATGTGGCACAGATGAACACTGATGTGGCATGGATGAGTACTGATGTGGCATGGATGAGTTCTGATGTGGCATGGATGAGTTCTGATGTGGCATGGATGTGGCACAGATGATCATCGATGTGGCACAGGCTAGCACTGATGTGTCACGAATGATCACTTATGTGGCACGGATGAGCCATGGATGAGCATGAATGAGCCATGGATGGGGATTGATGAGCCATGGATGAGCATGAATGAGCCATGGATGGGGATGGATGAGCCATGGATAAGGATGGATGAGCCATGGATGATGGGGACAGATGAGCATGAATGGGCCATGGATGGGGATGGATGGACCATGGATGGGGATGGATCAGCATGAATGAGCAATGGATGAGCATGAATGAGCCATAGATGGTGATGGATGAGCCATGGATGGGGATGCATGAGCCATGGATGGGAATGGACGAGCCATAAATGGAGTTGGATGAGCAATGGATGGGGATGGATGAGCATGAATGAGGATGGATGAGCATGAATTAGGATGGATGGATGAGCCATGGATGGGCCCAGATCAGGATTTTGGGAACTTCAGATCCAGCCCACAGCGCTGCTGCACCACCGAGGAGAGGGGAGGAGCTGAACTGGACATGCTCTGGTTTGTTGACAACTGACCGCTTTGTCATTGGATGGAGCGATCACGTGGTAAATGGCCCTTGTCATTGGCCCTCTACCCCTAACCGTGACGCGCTGGGTCAGGAAGACCCGACGGTCATTCCCGGGTGCGTGGCCCAGGGGGGCGCGATTCTGGGAGAACCAACACTGGTCCTCCCAATGTCTATGTTCAGTGTGCACAAAAGCATTTGTAATAGAAGAATTTCATTTACAGCTTTCACTCAATTCTCCTACACAAATCTTTGCACAGCTCTGCTGGGTTCACTCCTTTAGTCTTTTTGTTAGCTTAGCAACAGCGCCTTACAGACTAGGAACTCTCAGTCCCTTGGAAAAAGTAGCACATGTGGAGTGAACTGCTTCCTGAACACTTTCAGCTCCTTTGTAGCTCCTTCTTGCAGGAAATGCTAGCCCAGCTTCTTCCCCCAGTCTACCCGACTGACACACACTGGAGACCTTCCAGGGCAAGTTTAGATGAAGACTTAAGAGAAACCTGCTACAGATGGCAATCCCTCCCCTTGTCTGTCCCTGCACCATGCTGATCTACTCAGTATGTCTCTTTTTTCTCCTGCTACCTCTTTGGAAATCTTTTCTCCAAATGCCTCCTGTGGTAGGATCTTTCCAGGCCAGCAACCTGAGCTCCGGCCTGAGGTAGAGTCCCTCCCCAACAGGGTTCCCTTGAGGGCCACCGGCAGACTCCCTCAGCACTGTTTCTCCATATTCCACCCGACTCCCCTGCTGGCATGGCTCATGTCTATTTAAGGGATCCCCTTAATTCCCTGCCAGACCCACTTCGTGGGGATTGGCTAAAGGCCCCTAAATATGCAAGATAATCCTCCTAGCTTCCACCCACTAATTTCTAGAATATTCTCCAACATTCTAAAACCAGGGGGAGGCACCAGAGGCACTCATCCAGCTGCCTGGATGAGTCACCCAGCCCTAACCTCTAATAAACCTGACCCAGATTCCATGGCTCAGGCAATGGTTTACCTGCACTACCACTAGTAGCACACTAGAAGATGCTACATATAGATACAAGAGCCGTGGCATTTGTAAGCTATGAATACAACGAGTAGGCTTAGGTTTATTTTAACAGTGCGCCTTTAAGCCCCTCCACCTCCATCCACTGTTCTCTATGACCTGCTATGCACAGCACATTATTCTTCTTCTTCGTGTGTCCAAAGATACAGAATATCTCTCCAATGCAGGTGACCCCCTTGGCATTGGAAAGTATTTTAAAAAAAGAACGACAATGATATAAATGATAAAAAAAATAATGTGCACGTTATTACGTTTTCTAACAGAGCATGCACTGCCTGCAAACAGACAGCAAAGCAGTCTAAGTCTGGAACAAAATTCTCATGGTATCTCAGTTTCCCCTATCTACTCACTGTAAACGTTGGCATGTAACTCTAGAAACATAAATCACATCTTAACAGTTATTTGTCGACAATATTTCCTGATCAGTTTTATAAGGCTATGTAATTGGAGCTAATTGTATGTATATGCAAACAAATGACACAATCCAATGGCCGTATCATATCTGCCAACCCAAATGCTAGCCAGCTGCGTACATTAATATGATCCCTGGCAGTGAAGCAAAACCCATAAATCAGGCTAAAATGTACTTTTCTCCAATTAGCAAAGTTAGAGGAAAAAATAAGATATTAATATGTGTCTACAACGCATATGACATCTTTATGTGAATAAAAATACACTAGTGTTTCTTTCTGTTTATATAAAATAAATTTCTAGGCTTGGTTTTCATTCTTCTGGGGGTGGATATATCATGTTTCCTATGAGGGCAGTTCACACCGCAGCATTACTGTGATGTGTGCTCAAAAAAGGGTACTGCGTATATACAGTACTTTTTTTTTCAGCACAAATGGTTGCATTTTTATTACATTTCTGTTAAAAAAAAAAAGTAAACAGTGTGATGCACCTGGATTCATGCATTGGTTTGTATCTCTCTAGCACACACCAGCAACCATAAGTGCAGTGTCGCCACTGTGTGAATGAGCCCTAAAGCTGTCCATAGCTGTACCTAAATAACATGTGTGTTCCTGGCTATAGGCCCCCTGTGTTCCTCTTAAGTTACCCTAAGAAAGTTCTGAGTTACTCCATCTTCCAAGCAACCCCAAGTTCCGAGTTACTCAAGAATTACGTGACGTCATCACACAAAATCCAGAAGCCGAAGTAAGGTCGCTTTCTATGGATGTGATGCAGAGCCTTGTTCTTAAAGTGGGGTTGCCACCAAAAAATAAAATTTGGCTTAAAAATCATAAAAAAAATAAAAAATAAATAATTGTAAAAAAAAAAAAATTTTACTCACCTCTAAATGCCTGTTGCTAGGGGGTCCCTCATAGTCTGCCACCTTCATTGCCCAGGCTAAACGTCACTTCCTGTAGGCGCCGCACAGTCATCTGGGACCTGTCATGTGTCCCAGATGAGTGAGCGTTGAATCACGGCGCACGGCGCCGCTCGCGCATGCGCAGTGGGTGCCGGCTGTGAAGCCACAGCCGGGTTCCCACATTAAGAATGCCGGCGCCGCAACGCTGGACCCCGGGACAGGTAAGTGTCCGATTATTAAAAGTCAGCAGCTGCAGTATTTGTAGCTGCTGACTTTTAATTTTTTTTTTTTTGTGGGTACTCCACTTTAAGGGGGCAAAGCACTGATTATTAGGCAAATTGTTATTAGTGCACTTGATGGATGTTTACTTTACTTGTAAATGATAATTTACCATTTGTTTGGCAAATAAAGAGCATTGTTTTTAAATAAAGTAGACAATGATTCCTTTTTAATGTTTTTAACAATACAGGAAAAGAGAAAAGCTTCTTTTTATACCTGGAATTTGTTGCTGGATATACAGTGCCTTAAAAACGTATTCATATTTCTTGAAATTTTCCACATTTTGTCCATGTACAACAAATGTTTGCAAAATAGTTCAAGCTCTGTCACATTTGATGGAAAGTGTCTGTGAACAGCAACTCCCAAGTCTTGCCACAGATTCTCAAGTGGATTTAGGTCTGGACTTTGACTGGGCCCTTATAACACATGAATATGCTTTGATCTAAACCATTCCATTGTAGCTCTGGCTGTATGTTTAGGATCAGTGTCCTGCCGGAAGGTAAACCTCCGCCCCAGTCTCAAGTCTTTTGCAGACACTAACAGGTTTTCTTCTTGGGTCCATCCATCTTCCTATCAACTCTGACCAGCTTCCATGTCCCTGCTGAAGAAAAGCATCCCACAACATGATGCTGCTACCACTATGTTTCACGGTGGGGATGGGGTGTTCAGAGTGATGTGCAGTGTTAGTTTTCCATGACACATAGCTTTTTGCTTTTAGGGCAAAAAGTTAAATTTTGGTCTTATCTGACCAGAGCACCTTCTTCCACATGTTTGCTGTGTCCCCCATATGGATTCTCACAAACTGCCAACAGGACTTCCTATGGCTTTCTTTCAACAATTGCTTTCTTCTGGCTTTTATGGAAGAGTGGCAAGATTTGTGTCCTGTGGACAGATTCTCCCACCTGAGCTGTGGATCTCTGCAGCTCCTTCAGAGTTACCATGGACCAGTTGGCTGCTTCTCTGATTAATGCTCTCCTTGCCTGGCCTGTCAGTTTAGGTGGACGGCCATGTCTTGGTAGGTCTGCAGCTGTGCCATGCTCCTTCCATTTTCGGATCATGGATTGAACAGTTATTCGTGAGATGTTTAAAGCTTGGGATATTTTTTTATAGCCTAACCCTGCTTTAAACTTCTCCACAATGTTATCCCTAACCTGTCTGGTGTGTTCTTTGGCTTTCATGATGCTGTTTGTTCACTAAGGTTCTCTAACAAACCTCTGAGGGCGTCACAGAACAGTTGTATTTATACTGAGATTAAATTACACACAGGTGGACTCTATTTACTAATTAGGTGACTTCTGAAGGCAATTGGTTCCACTAGATTTTAGTTAGGGGTATCAGAGTAAAGGGGGCTGAATACAAATGCACTCCACAGTTTTCAGATATTTATTTGTAAAAAAATTAGAAAACTATTTATTCACAATTATGTGCCACTTTGTGTTGGTCTATCACATTAAATCCCGATAAAACACATTTACATTTTTGGTTGTAACATGACAAAATATGGAAAATGTCAAGGGGTATGTGTACTTTTTCAAGGCACTGTAAGTTGGAACATCTGGAGAATTGCATGGATGGTGGAAGCCCTGAACATAGGGCAATGCGCACAGTGACCATCTTGTTCGTAGGTCAATGTTTACAGCTGAGCAGATGGTGTGGTCAGTGAAATTTTGGATAGAAATCACCCAGATGCAAGGATATTCAGCACTTTATTATGAACTACATAAGCACAGACTATATATATGAAGATATTTTGTGTTTAGTGTTGGGACTTTGGTGATATGATGAGCAACCATACAACTTGGGTGAGTAATTAACCACTTCAGCCCCGGAAGATTTTTTTTCGTTCAATATTTTTATTGAAAAGTTTTATCATTAAAGCAAAACATCGTAATAACAAATATCCTCATCCGGGAGCCAACATGGCCCTTCGGTAGGATTTAACAAAAACAGAATTTAACAAGGTAACAGTGTGTCAATGTAATAACGAATATACAACACACATCGGTGATACCTGATCCCCTCAAGGCTTGTTATAAACCATTGATCAGAGCATTTGAGCGGCAATATACTCTTTACGTGCCATAGATCTATGAGGTTGAGCAGGGTCGGCAGAGGATCAACGTCTGATTTTGTTCCAGTCGGCTCAAGGGAGTACACGCCAGTCACCCCAACAGGGATCATGCTGTGGTCCGTACGTGCTCCCCCTGCTCCTCCCGGATATTTCGGTCCTGCCCTTGCCCCGGAAGATTTTACCCCCTTCCTGACCAGAGCACTTTTTACAATTTGACACTGCGTCGCTTTAACTGACAATTGTGCGGTCATGCAATGCTGTACCCAAACTAAATTTGTGTCCTTTTTTTCCACAAATAGAGCTTTCTTTTGTGGTATTTGATCACCTCTGTGGTTTTTATTTTTTGCAATATAAACGAAAAAAGCCAGAAAATTTTGAAAAAAAAATTATATTTTCTACTTTTTGTTATAAAAAAAATAAAATAAACTCAATTTTAGTCATACATTTAGGCCAAAAAGCATTCAGCCACATGTCTCGGGTAAAAAAAAATCAATAAGCGTATACTGATTGGTTTGCGCAAAAGTTATAGCGTCTACAAACTAGGGTACATTTTATGGAATTTACGCAGATTTTAGTTTATGACTGCCTATCTTATGTGCTAAAAGGGTAGGCACTACAACCCCCCCCCCCCCCCAAAATGACCCCATTTTAAAAAGAAGACACCCCAAGGAATTGGCTGAGAGGCTTGTTGAGCACATGAATATTTTATTTTTTTGTCATAAGTGATTAAAAAATGACAAAAAAAAAACCTACAGAAAGTTGTCAATGAAATTATATATTGCTCAAACATGCTATGGGTATATGTAAAATTACACCGCAAAATACATTCTGCTGCTTCTCCTAAGTAAGGGGATACCACATGTGTGGGACTTTTTGGCAGTCTAGCCAGGTACAGGAGCCCGAAAACCAATCACCACCTTCAGGCTTTCTAAGGGTGTAAATTTTTGATTTCACTCCTCACTACCTATAACAGTTTTGGAGGCCTTACAATGCCCAGATAGCACAAACCCCCCCAAATGAGAAAATACATTGGGGTGTCTACTTTCCAAAATGGGGTCATTTGAGGGGGGGGGGGGGTGTGTGCTATCTGGGCATTTCATGGCCTCCAAAACTGTGATAGGTATTGGGGAGTGAAATCAAAAATTTACGCCCTTAGAAAGCCTGAAGGCGGTGCTTGGTTTTCAGGGTCCTGTACGCGGCTAGACTGCCAAAAAGTCTCACACATGTGGTATCCCTGTACTCAGGAGAAGCAGCAGAATATATTTTTGGGTGTAATTTCACATATGCCTATGGCATGTTTGAGCAATATATAATTTAGTGACAACTTTGTGAAAAAAAAAAAAAATTGTAATTTTCCCAAAACTTGTGGCAAAATATAAAATATTTCATGGAGTCAACATGCCTCTAAGTATATAGCTTGGGGTGTCTACTTTCCAAAATGGGGTCATTTGGGGGGGGGGGGTTTGAACTGGCCTGGTATTTTATGCACAACATTAGAAGCTTATGCCACACATCACCCACTCTTCTAACCACTTGAAGACAAAGCCTTTCTGACACTTTTTGTTTACATGAAAAAAATTTTTTTTTTGCTAGAAAATTACTATGAACCCCCAAACATTATATATTTATTTTAAAGCAAAGGCCCTACAGATTAAAATGGTGGGTGTTGTATTTTTTTTTCACACAGTATTTGCGCATCGATTTTTCAAACGCACTTTTTTGGGAAAAAACACTTTTTTGAATATTATTGCACTAAAATATACTATATTGCCCAAATGTTTGGTAAAATATAAAAGATGATCTTATGCCGAGTACATAGATACCAAACATGACATGCTTTAAAATTGCGCACCACCATACATTTTTAAAAGCATTTAAAAGCCTTTATAGGTTACCACTTTAGATCTACAGAGGAGGGCTATTGCTAAAATTACTCCCCTCGATCTGACGTTCACGGTGATACCTCACATGCATGGTGCAATTGCTGTTTACATATAAGATGAGACCGACGTTTGCGTTGACCTTTGCGCGTGAGCATGGGGGGACAGGGGTACTTTTTTATTTTTATTTTTTTTTTTATTTAGCATTTTAATTTTATTTTTACACTGTTCCTTTCATTTTTTATTTTTTTTTTATCATTTTTATTGTTATCACATGGAATGTAAATATACCCTATGATGGCAATAGGTAGTGACAGGTACTATTTATTAAAAAAAATTGGGGTCTATTAGACTCTAGATCTCTCCTCTACCCTCAAAGCATCTGACCACACCAAGATCGGTGTGATAAGATGCTTTCCCAATTTCCCAATGATGCTGTTTATATCCGGTGAAACCAAAGTCATGAAATGATCGTAGCTTCCGGTTTCTTAAGCCATAGAGATGATTGGAGCCATTCTGGTCTTCGATCAGCTCTATGGTCAGCTGGCGGAACCACCGGCTGCATTCTCAGGTTCCCCGGTGGGATAAGAGGCCGAGAAATCCATGGAAGAGGGTGGGAGGGAGGGGGAAGTTCGCACTCACTGATTGTAAAAGCAGTCTAGCGGCTAATTAGCCACTAGGATTGCTTTTACATGAAAGCTGACCACTGGCTGAAAAGAATGATACCAAGATGATACCTAAACCTGCAGGCATCATTCTGGTATAACCACTTAAAGTCCAGCAACATACAAGTACGTTGCTGGTCCTTGTTGGGTATATATTGTAATGTTTTTTTTTTAATGCAGCCTATGGGCTAAATGAAAAAAGAGATTGGTGGGTATGCCCACTATTAGAATACCGCCCTGCATCCACCCACTTCTAATGATGGGCATACATGCCCCAATTTTTTTAACTGTGGTGGTGAAATCACCTCTTACAGCACCGGAGTTGCTGATTTACGTATAGTGAGAGCAAACGCTGTTGCTGTCAAGATAAATAAATCAGTGCTGCAGCTGAATGGAGTACCTGAAAAGCAAACAATGGTAACAATAAAACACAGTAAACAGTAAAGTATAAAAGAATTACATACCTGAAAAGCAAACATGATAAAACATAGTAACAATAAAACATTGCAGTTAAAAAAATACAGT
Organism: Lithobates sylvaticus; assembly: GCA_028564925.1. Lineage (NCBI taxonomy): Eukaryota > Metazoa > Chordata > Amphibia > Anura > Ranidae > Lithobates > Lithobates sylvaticus. The sequence goes on along the minus strand of CM053026.1, from coordinate 621,552,563 downwards.
AAAAAGAGCAGAACAATAGAGAGAGAACAATAGAGAGAGAGAACATATATATATATATATATATATATATATTTTTATTTACACTTTTATTTGTAACTGTAACGGTTCCAGGTTCGGGTCTCTCAAAATGTGATGCCATCTTTCGAGACTCTGTGAAAGTGTACCCTAGACTGTGCCGTGCTGTACCCTACGCTAATACTCCACTAGTGTGTGGTAGCGTTCGCCTATGCAAAGAACAGGTTAGCCAGGACAAGATGGACAATAATAGCGGGTGTCACGCCTATATCCGCGCTTGCTACAGACACAATATCTTCTTTGGGATGATCGTTGGGAAGGGGTACCAGGGAGGACATACGGAAAATGCCTCTCATGCAGCCGGCTCACTGCATTTGCATTGGGAAGTTGGGCCACAGCACCGTCTGGAAACAGAAGGGCTCTGATAATCTCTTCCTGGAATTTAAGGAATGATACAGTTTGTCCTGACGCTTTGTATAGCACAAAAACGTTCAGCAGAGCCAATTGGAATAAGTATACAGACACTTTTTTGTACCAGCGTCTGGCCTTAAGCCCCATACACACGGTCGGACTTTTTCATGGATTCTGTCCGATCGGACAATGTTGTTGAAAAATCAGACCGTGTGTATGCACCATCGGACAGTGTACGTCGGATTGTCCGACGGACAAAGTCTTATCTCCTGCTGGAAAGATTTGCCGACAACACGGTCCGATCACACCAAATCCGATCGTGTGTACGGTTGTCCGACCGGACAAAGTGCTACGCATGCTCAGATCACATTACAAGACCAAAGCTATTGGCTACTAGCCTCTACGTAGTCCCGTCGTAGGCAACAAACGTCACCACGTTCAGAATGATCGGATTTTCCGACAACTTTGTCCGACCGTGTGTACGCAAAACCAACATCAGACAAAGTATGACGGACAGGATCCGACCGACCTGGTCCGCGGATTGTCCGACCGTGTGTATGGGGCTTTACAGGCAAATACAACTGCTCGTTGAGGTCCATCCCTCCCATATTAAAGCGTAATTCCGCCGAAATATGCTTTTTTTTTTTTTTTTTCCTTTCATAGTTTAGTAAAGACATTAATAAGATGTCACTCCTGCTGCAGTTCTTTTCCCCACCGATCGCCAATTCCGCCCGTTTGGGTAACTTTTAAAAATTGTTGCTGGACGATTCCATTTTGCTTGTGGGCATTAGAAACCCACAAGCATTTACTTCCGGGATGCGGTGAATGCTGTGCCCCTAGCATTCACCGATCGATCCCGCGCATGCTCACTTCGCTCAGCGAGCAGCGGCGTACAATTTCTGGTTGCCATCACAACGGGCCGAAATCTCTCGAGATTTCATGCTGGCGGCGTCCCCCGTGGCTTCATGGGGAGAATGTAAAACAGCTCCCAGGGGTCATTGCGGACACAGAGGGGTTTCTCCACAACACCAGTCGCCGTTGGAATTTGAACTGTCATATCTGCGTGAAGGAAGGACAGAACGAAAACATTGTGATTATCCCTGCACTTCACTGCGAGCAAATTATTACTTCTCAAGCAGGCTCTCCCCCTCAGTCTAAGACGGGACTCTACAAGCTGCTTAGATCAAACAAGTGACTAAAAAGTGGCACGCTTGTGTAATAATTGTCCACGTACAAGTGGTACCCCTTTCTGAGTAAGGGTGACACCAAGTCCCAAACAATCTTGCCAGCATTCCCTATGTAGTCTGGGAAGTTCTCGGGCTCCATGTGACTATCTTTTCCCTCGTAAACCATAAAAATTTATGTATAGCCTGTTGCCCTGTCACAGAGTTTAAAATCTTGACCCCCAGATCTGGCACGCTTGCTGGGAAGATACTGTTTGAAAGACAAGCGGCCAGAAAATGTAATCAGGGACTCATCAACACAGACAACTTGATCAGGAGTAAACAAGAATGCAAACTGTTGGTTGAAGTGGTTTCTGAGGGGTCAATGGAGCCGATCGTATTCAGGGTCACCCCAAGGGCAACAGAGTTCATTGTCATTAAAATGCATGGACCGCAAGATCTGCTCGTATCTAGCCCTAGTCATGGATGCAGAGAACACAGGCATATGATGAATTGGGTCAGTGGACCAATATGACCGCAACTCACTTTTTTAAACTATGCCCATGAGAAGGGTTAGGCCCCGGAAGGTCTTAAATTCGGAAACCATAATAGGTTTCCAATCTCTGGCAAGGGTCAACTGGGGATTAGCAGAGATTACTGACCAGCATATAAATTGCTTAGGTCCACAATAAATCTATAGAGATCAAATAAAAATCAAGTGACGTAAAAACTGTTTCCACCTGAATTCTGGGTTGGCCAGTGAATGGGGAAGTACGAGTGCTGCAGAAGTGGTGGGCTCCCAATTAGGATTGGAATATTCTGCAGGAAGGGCATTATGGGCTCGACGGGCCTGTGTGTCTTCTTGGTGGCTGCAGGACACTACTTGTGCTAGCCACCGCACCAGCTTGAACTGCACTTATGGGACTGGCCACGTCACCATGTGATACTGCAGTGCTGGATGTATGACCAGGGTGTACTAGGACACTGGTGCTTACCAGTTCACCAGAAGGATGAACAGCACTAGTACTGGCTCTCTGCTCCATACGAGAGCCCTGCGGTTCTTGCAGGTCAACAACAGCAGAAGAACGGGGTCGGGTAAGCCTGACCTTAGCAGGGACCACGACTCCGTCGTCAGAGCTATCTGTCAGGGTGCCGCTGCTGTCCACTGGATCGTATTCTGAGCCTGAATCTGACAGATGGGTGACTTCCTCTTCACTCTCATCTGTCATGCTCAGAAACATGTGCCCTCTAAATTTACTGGTACAACTAGTGAGACTCACAGGCAAAAGGAGCACCTGATTGTCAGAGCCTGCTTCAATCGCTACCAAAAAACTGTTAGCGTTCGCAGGGATCAAGCCTAAGCCCCCGTACACACGGTCGGACATTCTGATCACCAAATCCGTTGGATAATTTCCAACAAATTTTGTCCGAACACACACGGTCGGACAAAGTTGTCGGAAAATTTGATCATTCCGAACGAGGTGACGTACAAAACGTACGATGGGACTACGTACAGGGCAGTAGCCAATAGCTTTCATCTCCAAATTTCTTCTGAGCATGCGTGGCACTTTGTGCGTCGGAATTCTCTACACACGATCAGAAAAAGTCTGATCGGATTTTGTTGTCGGAAAATGTTTAGATCCTGCTCTCAAATTTCAACAGAAAAAGTCCACTAGAGCCCACACATGATACAACATAATCCGATCGGACTATCTCCATCGGAATATCTGACCGTGTGTACGGGACATAACTCTGCGAATGCAGAAGTTATGTGTGTTGTGTTTTGTAAGTGACAGTGATCGATTGATACTGCATTTGGGTGTGTGGGGTGGGGCGGAGGGGCTAAACGCAGGTGCTAGCAGGTATCTGGGCTGATCCCGCTAATTCTGCGTTTTTGGGAACCCTAAACTACTGGGGACGCTAGTATAGATCTGATAGGATCAAAGATATTGATCCGTTCAGACACTATACTACTAAGGGAGGTTGGTGTATGGTGCGTGCGTGGGTGTTAGCGCTACTGGCACTAATCTGACGCTTCCTGGGGTGACGCAGACCCTAACTGGCGCTAAAACCTAACTGATATCACCCGCCGGGTGATCAGGGGGTTAAACCTTTTTTAAGTAATATACGGCGGGTACCCTGACGCTATTAAAAAATAACTAACATCACCCGTGACACTAATATGGTGATCAGAAAATAGATCTACTAGTTAAAATGGTGACAGGGGGTGAAAGGGTTAACCGGGGGGTAAACCTTTATTTAGGGGGGTACCCTAGACCTACCTGTGCTTACTACTAGCTGCCCTAAAGCTGATTAGTGTTACAAGTGACACCAATGCAGTGATCAGGAAAAATCTGAAAACTGCAATTGGTGACACAGTGACAGGGAGTGAAGGGGTTAACTGGGGGGCGATCGGGGGTAAGCGGGGGGGTGAAATGTGTGCCTATGTGTACTGTGTCAGTGTAGTGTTGGTGCAACTCACTTTTAGATGTCTTCTTTCCTCTCTCTGGAATCAAAAAGAATTCCACAAGGGGGGATGACATCACTTCCCCTGCCTGTGTTTACACTTACAGGCAGAGGAAGCATTTGATTGGTCAGAACTGATCAGCAGGTCCAGGCCAGAAATCATTGGCCTGGACCTGAAGACTGATCAGTTCTGCAACTAATCTAATCGCTGATGGCACAGCGGAGGCGCTGTGTTGCTATGGGCATTTGTATAGTGACTTTATTGCAATAATATAGAGTTTTTAGATTTAGTAACAGCATATGTCTACAAAGGCCTCTTCCACCTCCATTGATATGTAAATAAACCAGATAGAAGATGAGCAGAGGAGGTTGGTGTTTACAGGAAGTGGGGGGGAGGGGCATGGAGAGGGTTTGAAAGAGACATGTGTTTTTGGGAGAGAGGAACAGTTGGTGTTTGGAAGGACAAAGGACAAGATGGCTACCAGGAGATGGATCGTTGGAGACGCGTTTGTGAGAACAAGGAACTATGAAGGACATCTTAACCCCTAAGTTGAGTAATTGTTTAGTTTACCTAATGTGTACATATTATACATGCTTATATGTGAAGCTATACGTTGTGATGTATTGTATTGTTCATCCTACAGTTTGTATGTGCAGATTTTTCCCTGTTTAGTAAAGCATTAATACACTTCAGAAGTCTAGTCTTCCTTGGTTTTAACACAAGAACTTAATAGATAAACGCAGGCATAACATTTGGGGGCTCGCCCGTTATTTGTGCTAAAATTTCAACTGAAGCAGACCTGTTTTATATTGTGTGTTTTGTTGCTTGTGCTGGGGGAAAAATGCTGCGTACACTGTTTAGGAGGAGTAAGGCTGCAAAGATTTCTGGCGTCCAGGAGGACTTGAAGGCGTGCACCCTTCCTATCTGGGCCAGAAATAGTCAGTGGATGCCTGTTGCAAAGGAGCTAGCTAGATATGCGTCTCCTTTGAACAGAGCTTGGGGGGATGGAGTCTGTGGTCTTTCCTCAGATTTTAGTCTCAAAAGTTTTGGGTTCAGTAAGGGAGAGATGCGGGCAGTTGCTGTGTTTGGTTTGCACTTCCTGCATGCTCTACATATTGAATCTGAAAAGAGGGAAAAGGCGGAATTAGAAAGAGATTTACTGAAGGAGCAGCTTGCAGTGGCATCCAAGTGTTTGGAAGAAACTGCAAGCAAGGAAAAAGATTTAGAAAGGAGGGTAATCAAAGTTAAACCTGCAGTGGCTTCGAAGTGTGTTCAAACCCCTGTAGGCCGAGCTGAAGATTTGAATGAGCGGTGTGCAGCCCTCATGACCAAGTCTAATGATGCCCTAACAAAGGACAAAGGCCCAAAGCCTGTAAGCAGAAGTAGGACATGTGCCACTGTTACATCTCATAACCGGGAAGCAGAGGATTTGATCAGCTCAAATGACCGAGTTGAGTCAGATACAAGGAAGGCAAGGCCTATGATCTCCAGGAGACACATGTGGATTGATTTACTTAAGGTGGGGGTCCCTAGAGAGGAAATAGATGGGATTCCTACACCAGCATTGTTTAAGAAGTGGAAGCAAATGGTTGGGAATGGTAGATTCAGTCACATTAAGTGTTTCTGTTGCCATAAAATGGGGCATTTTGCAAAAATGTGCCATGCTGTGAAGGCTGAACAACAGCAAGCTTGTGTGCTTCCCAGGACAGCACGGAGAGACATGCAAGTTTATTCGTTACGTTGGAAGTCAATGCCTTTCCGTGAAAGTATTTCAAGGCAACAGGGGGCACCCTACAATAGTTTTGCAGTTAGAAATGGGCAGATAGAGTAATGTGAGCAGTGAGCTATGTTTTTTGGCACAGTTGGAAGGAACATATAATCTGCTTTGTCTCTTACTCTTTTCAGGTATTGAGCATCGAGAGGTGGAGCAGGCAGAGCAGATGACCATGCTGGATGGGAGGAGACAGACCAGAAGAGAGCCTGAGAAAAGGTGGCTGAATTGGAGTGGACTTCCATCTGAGCATTTTCCTTATGACCAAGAAGAAAAGAGACTTTTCATCTGGGACTTTCTTTACAAACTGCCAAAAGACATTGTTAACCCTGCTCAAAAGTCAGCCTTCCAGGGACAAACCAATCGTCTGACCGCCCACAAGATGGGGGTCGAAAGGGAATTTGTTCCTCCCATTTATACGGGGGGTTTATTTTGCCCTTTCCTGGACAAAAGGCTTGAAGAAGTTTCCTATATTATCCTATAAAGTCAAGAGGTGGTATGTGTTGCTATGGGCATTTGTATAGTGACTTTATTGCAATAATATAGAGTTTTTAGATTTAGTAACAGCATATGTCTACAAAGGCCTCTTCCACCTCCATTGATATGTAAATAAACCAGATAGAAGATGAGCAGAGGAGGTTGGTGTTTACAGGAAGTGGGGGGGAGGGGCATGGAGAGGGTTTGAAAGAGACATGTGTTTTTGGGAGAGAGGAACAGTTGGTGTTTGGAAGGACAAAGGACAAGATGGCTACCAGGAGCTGGATCGTTGGAGACGCGTTTGTGAGAACAAGGAACTATGAAGGACATCTTAACCCCTAAGTTGAGTAATTGTTTAGTTTACCTAATGTGTACATATTATACATGCTTATATGTGAAGCTATAAGTTGTGATGTATTGTATTGTTCATCCTACAGTTTGTATGTGCAGATTTTTCCCTGTTTAGTAAAGCATTAATACACTTCAGAAGTCTAGTCTTCCTTGGTTTTAACACAAGAACTTAATAGATAAACGCAGGCATAACAGGCGCGCGCATGCACCCCCTTCCCGCGGGTGTGAGCGACGTACAGGTACGTGGTTTTGTGCAACCGTGCCATTCTGCCGACGTGCAACTTTCAAATGTGTCCTTCTCACAAACCCTTCCCCTTTTTTGCTAGGCCACACCTATTTTTAGTATACAGTTACACTGAATGAAAAATGCCATTCTGTCACAAATGCATGTCAGGCAAGTGTGTGAACTGACATTTCTCTATTCTGTTGATAGAGCATCCATTTATACATCCATCACTCACATAGTGTTTCTACTTCTAGTGCAAGTGTGAGGGTACCCTGTGTTTTCATTGTGGTAAAAATGAATGACTGCATACATCAGACTGGATATTAAGAATATTAATACAATTCACAGGGAATAAGAAGATATCACATGTTGAATAGTCAGCACCTCCAGGTGTCTGCACACCAAACTATTTTGCTTTTAAAGTACACCATAATCCCTGACTATCAGAACATATATGAAAATATTAACATTTTTTCATTGTTGTCAGCTCTGGCCTGCATTCTTCCACTTCCCTTACCTCACTACTGGTTAGTGATATCACTTTTGACCATCAAAGGCCAATACTGAGGCCCTCATATATATATATATATATATATATATATATGGTCTCATAATATATTTTCTATAAGACTCTATAACAACAGAGAGTCTAGCTAAGAATCACTACTTCAGTAAAAACAGTTATCTTGGAAAATCCTTTATAAATAGTATCCCTCTCAGTGAAGTCCAGGGTAGTTCTGGTAACACAGGTGAACAGCTGGAAGGATCCAACACCCAAGGACCCAAGGAAAATGGCAACCCCACTGGAACTGGAGTACTCTGTTAGCAACTGGGAAGGTGCTCCATGGTCTTCCGGTGAAGCTGCATTCTTATAGACTCCTGCCTGGCTGCCTGCACACCACTTCAAGCAGGGAAGAGCTGCTCACTAGGCTGCAGATCAACCGCCCAGCTATCTCTGCTTTCATGTTTGGCTTTGTGTTGCTGCTGTTGGAGGGAAGCTGAGGAACTCATCTTCCCTAGGTGTGTCCAGGAACCTAGGCAGTAGTGAGATAAAGAGACCTGCACCTGCATGGTGAGTAAAGAATGCACTCTGCTATAATGGGTCTAAAAAAAGGGGGCTGGTTACAATCCACTCTGAAAGTGAGATTCAGTCTTTATTTCCTATCACAGAAGTTCATTACATATTTATAATTTAGGAACAATCATTGTACAAACTGCGACAGTGTGAGGAAACAGATATAGGAATGACACAGGATTCGCAGTAAGGCAGAAGTTACAGACTATTGTTTCTGTGCGGAGAAGAATGTGGTTTCAGTTTTCTCCAGGTTTTGAAGTCCGGGATCGGGACCTGGAGCTTGAAGACTTTAAAGAGATATGGGTGGGAAGAAGTCTTCAATCCTGAGTGCAGTTTATATTTAAGGCCTACAGGTGCACAGGTTCGTTATAAGCCAACTCTGGGCATAGTTAAGAGCTCCCATTTTGGAAACAGAGCCTGGTCAGGAGAGCTGTCTGTTTCTACTTGAGACTGCACCCTAAGTTGAGGGGATTCCTTGCCACAGGACTAGGAAAGTCGGGACAGCGACGCAAGTCTGGGAGACTTAGAAACCTGAGGTGACTAGCGAGTTCAGGGGCAGGAGGGAGTCTGGAAATCTCTGGAAGAGCAAGCATGCTTGGGGGGCTGGAGAGCCTTATTTAGAGGCCAGGAGTAGGCCTGTAGAGTGAGGTGCTGTAACTAATGCCCCGTACACACGGTCGGATATTCAGATGGAAAAAGTCAGATCGGATTATGTTGTCGGAAAATCCGATCATGTGTGGGCTCTAGCGGGCTTTTTCTGTCGAAATTTCCGAAAGAAAAAATTTGAGAGCAGGATCTAAAATTGTCCGACAACAAAATCCTATCTGACTTTTTCTGATCATATGTAGAGAATTCCGACGCACAAAGTGCCACGCATGCTCAGAAGAAATTTGGAGACGAAAGCTATTGGCTACTGCCTTGTATGTAGTCCAGATATGATCCATTAAAAAATACGCATCTACCATATGAGCTAACCTACACCCATATCACAAAACATACACGCACATACCGTATCTACTGAACTAGCATATATGTCTTTCTAGAACAGGGACGAAGCAGCACATATTTTATCTCTGGGAGAATAATCCATCCCAGCCTATTGATTCTTCCTCTGAGAAAATTTGACCAGGAAACATTTTAGAGTATTTACAGACATACAATATAGTAATATACTAAAGGACTGGTTAGAGTTAAGCTTCTCCTAGGCACCCTTGTACTATTTAATCCATCATGATTTAAAAAATGCAGCCAGGTTTCCATAGTTCCACTCATAAATCCATGGGTGCCTTCACTTTTATTACAAAGTGGAAAGAATCCATAGAAGCAGAAATGTAATTACTTGTCTTTTGTTGATTGATAATGCTCAGTAAAACAAGACCCTGAGACTGTGATGACTCAAATGTATTGGAGCATTTGCATTGTGTCATGAATAAAAAACAAGAACAGCATAATAAAAGATATAGAATGTTATTGATTTGCCAGCAAGGATGGCATGTAAAAAAGAAAAATAATATTTCCATATGACATTAACAAGAAATAAGAGCCCTATACAAAGAAAATGTCATTAGTAAAAATGATAAAAAGTAAATATTTTGAACAGCAATTTTATTTATGCTGAACATGAGGAGAAGTAGTTCAGCAAGTGTTTTTCTTCCTTCATTATGAGCTCTAAAGAGGTAACTGCTTTCCTCGAGTAAGATTGAGGACTTTGATGGCATTTTTCTTGAGCACATAACATTAATGACCAGGATAAACTGCTCCCAAGGGGGCCATTTCCCTGGCCGCCCAAGTAGAGACATGCTACTACGGGAAGCTGTGACAAACAAAGGTGATTTAGGCAGCAGACAATAGACCTCTCTCAGTTACACTGGCACTGCATACGTCTTTGTACTAATGAGAATGTCATAATTCTTTACTGTGTGTCAAAATAAAAATGCAACCAGATTTCTAACAATAATTAAGCAAGTGATCCTAAACTGCAACATTGGGGGTATCATGTCCCGAGTATGGCTGAATAGGGTGCATACTTTGGGAGATCTGGAGCTTCAACTCACATTTTAGGAGCTAACCAACATATATAACTGACATCCTACATTCTATGTGGCATGCTGTTTATCCTAAATAAAATAAGATGAATTTCTGATCATGGTAGAAGCAACCACTCATGAAAGAAAATTGTCCCTTCTGTGATAAATTCATGGTGCACAATTGACAATAGAGTGCAAAAATGTTGATATTTTTGGGCAGTTGAGTAATTTGCATAAGCAGATGCCCTACCTACACTCCCTCAGGACCATGAATCTCCTGCTTCATAGTCCTCTTTCCATAAATGGTTTTATGCTATCTAAAGAGAATTTTTATTTAACTAGTATGTGTTCTCCTTTTAAAACCTACTCTTACTATATAATTGGCTAAAAGTTTTCAATCTATTTTTTTTTTTTGTTGTAAACTTTTTATTAAGGTAATAAAGTACATAACAAATTTAACGGAAGAGCAGACGCAGCCGCAAAATGTAATTGACAATAGGATAATAATAATGTCAGATAAGAAACATCAAACTAACAATAGTAAACAATGGTAGCCTATGTATCGCAACCAGTATGTTAGATAGTTGAGGTGTGGTAAGTATGTGTATGCTGCAGTATGAGCGGTTATAGAGGAAAATTCAATAAGTTCATTAAGAACTGGGGTAGCATAAACAAGGTCGGCTGAGAACCTGCTAGCCGATGGGTTCGTAGAAGTGGCTTAAGAAGAGGGTAGAAGATCATGGATGTCCTAGGTTGATAAGGGATAACACTATGGTATCGTTCAAATGCAGCATATGCATCAGGAGAGAGTTCCAACCGTATCTAAATGAAGTGTGGAAAGGGGCAATGAGGGAAGGATGTATGTCAGTGTTATGGTTGAAAACTTGGTGTAGATTTGAGTCACCACAGCTCCCACTGTGAGATTAAGTAAGGATATGAGAATATTCATCAGTCGTTCGGAAGTGTAACCAACATGACCAAATGTGAGTAAATTTAAAGGGGGTGTCTCTAGCTTGGTGGATCAATTCTTCCATTTCCGCGGTTCTAGTAATACGTCTGAACCAGTCCTTTAAGGAGGTTGGCTCCTTAGATTTCCATTTTGTGGGGATACACATGTTTGCTGCCATTAGCATATGCATGGGTAGAGATCTAAGGTAAGAGTTGTTAGGAGCAGTGATGTAAGTAACTGAGTTAAAATAAACTGAGTTACGTAACTCAGTTACTTTAGAGGGTAACTAGTAATCTAACTAATTACTTTTCCCCTCATGGTAACTCAGTTACCATTACTTTGGCTTAGTTACCCCAATTACATCTACCGCCACTAGATGGCAGTAGTGTAATTCCGGTGTCCTGCCGAAAAAGTTCCCCTGCCGGATAAGGACCCCCTGTACTGCGCAGGCGCAGGGCTTGCGCAGTACGAAGGACTACGGAGCTTCCTGAAAATTGCCGAACTTAAACAGCTCTGAGTGAACTCTACACCGCGCAGGCGCAGTTAACATGTAATTGTACGAGGCGATGCCGCACGCTCCCGATGCTCGTGCTACTCTGCAAGGGGCGTCTATCGTGTAACTAAGGGGGGGTCTAGTATTACTGTAACCAAGGGGCGCATTTATTATTATTGTTATATATCGAGCTCTGCCCATTAATTTAACATTCGCCCTCTTCTGTAGCCATCCGCCCCTTACACGATATAATAATAATAGACCCGCCCCTTGCTTACACGCTATAACAGATCTGCCCCTTGGTTAGAGTAATAATAGAGCAGCCCCTTGGTTACACGATATATAACAATAATAATAAATGCGCCCCTTGGTTACAGTAATACTAGACCCGCCCCTTAGTTACACGTATAGAAGATTTAAAAAAAAAAGTCACAGTTACTTTGCTGAGTAACTAATTACTTTTCCAATGTAGTAACTGAGTTACTAACTCAATTACTTTTTGGGAGAAGTAATTTGTAACGTAACTAATTACTTTTTTAAAGTAAGATGACCAACACTGGTTAGGAGTATCAGAAAGGTGTAGTAAAAGTTGCGCAGGGGAGTATTCAAGGGCTTGAGTGGTGATTTGTTGTGTAAGCCTGTGTACTCCTGTCCAGAATGGCTGGAGTTTGGGGCAGGACCACCATATGTGTATCAATGAACCAGTATCTTTTTCACATCTCCAACATAGAGTGGATGTTGTCGGGTAGATATGATGTAAAAGTACGGGAGTTTTATACCAGCGTGATAGTAATTTAAAGGCGTTTTCTTGTGCATAGACGTTTAGGGAGCCTTTGTGGATAATCTTAAAAATTCTTTCCCAATCTGTATCCGATATTGTAATGGATAGATCTGCATTCCATTTATCCAGGGTCCAGCGGGCACTGGACTGTTGCTTTGGAAACAGTAAGTTGTATGTAAATGATATAAGGTGCCTTTGTGATTCCCGTTTAGTACACATATCCTCAAAAGGAGTCATTTGTCTCGACCATGCAGACTTTGTAGCTGTGGATGTAAGAAAATTTCTAATTTGAACATATGTCCAAAACGGGAAATAGGCAGTAGTTGATTTGGAAGTAAGGTCGGAATAAGAGAGTAGGTGGTTGTTCGCAAAGAAGTGTCCTGCTGTAACATTGTCGTGCGGCCAAAGGTCAGAGAGGAAGGAGGGATGTAATCCGGGTGTGTGGAGTCATAGGTCCCAGTTGTGTGGAAATATGGTATTTGGAACACGCCATGTCGAGGAAATCAAAGGATGGGAGGTATAGACGGGATGGATGTGTTTTGGACAAATCCAAGGGGTTTGGGCTACTGGAGTGGGGGCTAAAGAGTTTTCCAATCGGACCCAATCCTTGGTGGAGGAGTGGATATTCCAGTCGATAGTTCGCGTTAGGTGGCAAGCTAGGTAATATTTTTTGATGTCAGGCAAGCCTAAACCTCCTGTAAGTTTGGGGGCGGTGAGTCTCTCGTAACTCAATCTGGGTTTTAGTTTGCCCCAAACAAAAGTTGTGCATATTTTGCGATATTGTGCGAAAAATGCATTCGGAAGTTTGATCGGTACGGTTTAAAATAGGTATAATATTCTTGGTAAAATATTCATTTTGATTATAGCAGCTCTGCCAAACCAGGAAAATACTCCTACAGACCATTGTTTGAGGTCTTGGGTTATGTTACGAAGAAGGGGCAGGTAATTTACTGTGTACAAGTCCGTAAGGGAAGTGGGTAGCTGGATACCAAGGTATGTTATCGCATTAGTGCTCCATGTAAATGGAAAGTTTTGTTGGCATTGTAGATATTGTGCATTGGGTAAGGAAACATTTAAGGTGCAAGATTTTGCAAAGTTTATTTGTAGGTTAGATAGTTTTTTGAAGTGGTCGAAAGTTTTAAGCAAGTTTGGAATAGACGTCAAGGGTTCCGAAAGAAATAGCAGTATATCATCCGCAAACGCGGCCGTTTTAAAAGTGCGTCCCTCTATGTCTATGCCTTTGATATCGGAGTTGGCACGTATACTCCTCAGAAGTGGTTCAAGCGTGAGCACAAAGATCAAGGGGGATAAAGGGCAACCTTGACGGGTGCCATGCGTGATGGAAAAGGCATTCGATAGGTGGCCGTTGACACGAACTTTCGCCGTGGGGGCCGAGTAGAGCATAAGGATGAAATTCACCATGCGCGCGGGAAGGCCTATGGAGGTTAATGTCGCCGATATGTAGTCCCAGTCCACTCTATCGAATGCCTTCTCTGCGTCTAGGGAAAGTAGAAAGCCTTTTCGTTTTTGAGACGTGAGCCAATGGTGAACATTTAGCGTCTTGAGGGTATTATCTCTTGCTTCTCTACCCGGGACGAACCCTACTTGATCGGGGTGAATAAGATCAGGGAGCAGTCGGTTGGCTAATATCTTGGCATACCATTTAAGGTCGACATTGAGGAGTGAAATAGTTCTATATTTAGTCACTAGTGTGGAGTCTTTTCCTGGTTTGGGAATTACCGTGACGTGGGCCGTTAATAAGTCTCGAGGGGGAACAGTGAGGGATGCACACGTGTCAAAGGAAGATAAGAAGATAGGGGTCAGTATGTGTGCGTAGGTCTTGTAGTATCCAACAGTCAGTCCGTCAGGTCCAGGGCTTTTACCCGTTTTCATAAGTTTGAGAGCACTGTCAGCTTCCTCTTTAGTCAGGGGTGTATCAAGAGCGTGAAATGAAGAGTCTGAGAAAAAGTAAAAAGTCAGCTATAAGTTGTTTCCGTTGAGATGGTTGTTGGATCTGTAGTGGGTCAGTTAGGTTATATAATTGGGGGTAATAGGCCACAAATTGTTCGGCGATATCGGGTGTGGAGGTAATTTTACGGCCTCTCGGGTCTGTTAGGGCGTGTATTGTATTTTTAGCTTTTTTGGATTGTAGGGCCCTCGGTAATAATTTGCCTGCTTTGTTACCGAATTCATAAAAGGTCTTTTGGGTGAGAATGTATTTCCGTTTAATTTGTTTACCCAGTAATTCTAACATTTCTTTCCTGGCTTGGATCAGGGTATGTAATGTAGACAGTGCTTTAGTCCTTTTATGTGTTGTTTCCAATTGTCTAATTTTGTTGAAAAGGTCATTAAAATGTTTACGTGCAGCCTTTTTTCGTTTAGCAGCAGCTGAAATGAATATTCCTCATATTACACATTTGTGTGCTTCCCAGTTAGTAAGAGGAGATGTATCAGCCGCTTTGTTTTCTGCAAAATAATGTGTGATACCATGCTCAACTTCCAGGGCTATCGCTGGATCAGTGAGGAGGGATGGGTCTAATTTCCAAGAATTCGAGGGAGTGTGAGTGGAGAGGGATGTAATTGTCAGAGAGATTGGGTGGTGATTGTTGAAAGGCAGGAAGGTCATTTTGTGATATGAGGAGGTAATCTATTCTAGAATATTTATTGTGGGGTGGCGAGTAGAATGTGTAATCTTTTGTGTCCGGGTATAAGGTGCGCCAGGAGTCGTGAAGAAGGAGGTTTTGGAGTTGGGATTTTATTGCCCTAAGGGCAGTATATGGGAGTGAAGAGGTGCCAGTAGATGCATCAAGTGAACGGTTTAGCGGGACATTGAAGTCACCACCAAGTATCAAGGTGCCTTCATGGAAATCTGTCAGTTTTTGTATAGTGTTTCGGAAGAAAGGTACTTGGAGCTTGTTCGGTGCATAGAGATTTGCTAAGGTAAGCATTTTCCCGTTGTAAGAACCTTTCAAAAAAATGAATCTGCCTGTCTCGTCACGTATTGTGGTGGTATCTAGAAGGGGGCCGTGTCTAGAGATTAAAATGGAAACCCCTTTAGATTTTGAGTCAGGGGTTGTGGAGTGAAAGACTGTAGGGTAATAATGATTGTGAAGTTTTGGGATCGAGTCGGTCCGAAAATGAGTTTCTTGAAGAAATAAAATATCCGCTTTACATTTTTGCATGTAGAGGAGTAATTGAGATCTCTTTTCTGGGATGTTCAATCCCTTAACATTCAGGGAGACAATTTTAAGTTGGTCAAGGTGGGTTGACTTGGATTGCGAGGTCATTGTGAGTGTGTTGAATTGGTAATTAGGAAATATAGAAATTGTGGGAGCTGTGGTGAGAATAGGCAGTAGTCTCGGTAGTTAGGATGAACGATAGGTAACAATGGTGGACGTGTACGGTGAAAGGTAAGTCTATGAGGACGTGTGGTAGAAAGGGTGAGTAGCTATAGAGGTTAGATATAGTACTCGGAAGGTCAGGGGAAATCCGACAACAGTAGAGAACCTGCTCACCTGTCCCAGGAGGTTGGGTGTGAGTCGGAAAGGATTAGTGGCGATTAGTATATGCAATACTTGAATGGGGTAAGGTCGGAGCTAGAGCCACTGTGTGGGAAGTGGTTCGGATGAGAAGAAGAAGTAACATAGAATACTCGTCAAACCTGCAGCCTATATAATTGGAGTCAATAGTGTCTGCGGAGAACAGTAGAAGTGAGGAATAATGTAAGGTCAAAAATGTGGTTGTGGGCAAGCCGGGTGAAAGGACTATACAGTATGATCACTGCGAGCAGCATATTAGATAAACATATGTGGTTTTCATGGTGACTAGGTAAGTATGGATAAATCTGCTAAGGGTAGTTTGATGTTAGTGGAGGGATGCTCTGCAGTGGTTAGGTCGAGGGATAAGGAGATGTACTGGTCGGTGGAGGTTGTATTGCGTGGAAGTGTATCACACATCAAATAACGGAAAAAAAGTTCACCAATGATTAACGGTGAGTAAACATAAAATCACGCAACCTAAGGTGACCTGTGAGTCGTGAGCTCCCGTTGAGTGGAGTCCGGAGTATTAGGCAAAGGATAGCGTAACCAAGTCTGATAAAATAGGAACTTTACAAATAAGGAACCAGGAGAACTATAATAATGTAGAGTTTCATGACATGGACACCTTATACGGTCATCTCAGTGAGAGGATTGGAATGGAGGTGTCATTAGCAGAGTTGTTCTCAGCGTCATCAAACAGTATGGCATCATTAGTTGGCGAATTTAGGGGTTACACCTATTCGAATGTTAGTGACTGTACATGGAGTGACATGTAGGTGTCATTTAAAACAGGGCAGTCCCCTGCCATATAACGTGTCCATGTTGCAGTGTTACAACTGTAGCGGGTCAATTAAATGCCTAGAATCACAAGGAGTGCAAACTGATGTGCAGGTGTAATGCAGAAAAGAGAGCAGCTAAGGGGTCATGGATTAGTAAGTGTGGTCACATATGTAGAGTATAATCCCAAACAAACAGTATATAATATAAAATCACATCAGGATTTCATTTAAGTAGTCATCAAGTAGTCTAACCTGAGTGAAACCTGTAAAAGAATAGACATTGCAGTCCCAGAGAAAGAATGACAAATCAAACCTGGCAGGAATGTGAAAAGGCAGTCTTTGAGTCGTCAGTTGGTGTGCACGTCGGCGATAAGCAAAGATGTTCAGGAGAAGTTTGCATGTTGGGGAAAGTTTGGAGGACTTCTCCGAAGTCGGTGTCTCGGGCGCCGTTCCGAAGTTGGAGCAGGTGCAGTACACGTTCATCATGCGCTGACAAATGAATAGGAAGAGCAGTCGGGCATTACTGTTCAGGCGGACGGTAGACGGCCGGTCGGGATGACATCGTTCAGATCCGAAATTGGAGTAGGTGAAGCAAGAGGTCATCATGTGCAGGCGAATGAAGAGGTGGAGCAGTCGGTTATTGCTGTTCAAGCGACGGGAGGTGACAGGTCGGGATGACATATTTACTAATTGCAGTGCCAGGTGGAGAGGACCGTTAACCTTAGTATCAATGCGGCTGTAAATCAAGGGTGACAGTTTCAAAAGCGGGCCAGGTGGATCAGTGAGGTCTGTGGTCAGAACGTCTTGTGCTGTTGAGGATCAAGTGTTCAGTGGTCCCGGCGGGCTCTACGAGGCAGCAGGGCAGCTGAAGGGCTGTGTAGCAAGTGCTGTGGACCAGGAGTAGGTATTCTCGTCAGCGATGGGGAGCGGCGTCTTCTAAAATGGGTGCTCTGAGCTTCCATCTTGTCAGCCTGGCGGTAGTCGGATACAGGGAGGGATACGCTGAAATACGCATACCAGTCTGGGAGTGTCACAAAGGGAATGTCCAGGGTATGACAGAATGCATCCAATTCTTCTGGTACTCTGAGCAATGCTGAGCGGCCCTGGTTGGTAGCAGATAGCCCGAATGGAAACTTCCAGCGATAGGTGATTCCCTTGTTCTTCAAGATGTCTAGCAGTGGACGTAGATTCCTCCTATTGCGGAGGGTAATGGCTGATAAGTCCTGATAAATATGGATGATATGACCGTCATAGGTAGCATGATGCTTGATTCTAGCCTGTTTGAGGATGTCTTCTTTTAGCCTGTAGTCTGTCAGACAGCAGACAATATCTCTCGGTGGGTCAGAGTCTTTCCCGCGCAGCCTGAGCGCTCTGTGAATACGTTCCATGTTGATGGATGTCAGTTCAGGCTGATCAAGCAGCTGGTTGAATAAGGCTGTCACCACGGGAAGTATACGTCAGATGGCACAGTTTCGGGGAGTCCCCTCACCCTGAGGTTGTGCCGTCTTCCCCTGTTATCCAATTCCTCAAGGTGCCTTTGGAAGTCCCTGAGGTGCATAGTATGAGAGTCCACCGTATGGTGTACTGACGTGATAGATGTCTGTTGAATGGCGGCTGTCTTCTCCACCTCATGAACTCTTCCTGCTATCGCTTGAATTTCATGTCTTAGGTCAGTGATAGCGGCGAAGAGGGTATCCTTAATGTCAGCCGCCACTGTACGGAGATCCGCAAGGCTAGGATGCTGATGCTGGGAAGGCTGAGTTCCCTTTGTGAAATAGGAGAGGATGTCGGCATTAAGATGATCCCGTCCTGGGTCTGTGAGGGAGGTGAGGGGGATGTCGCCATGTTTGCTCTATGTGTCCTGAAGAGCTCTGGTATATTCTGGGGTCCCCTGGTGTTCAGTTCACTCGGGGATCGCGATCTAGAGGTGGAAGAGGCCCTGGAAGCTGTGCCCATCATTCGGTGTAAAATCAGAAGGCTTAATCTCCACAGAGGGTTAAAGTTAGGCCAAGGTTCAACGGAGCTAAGGAGTTAAGCTGCCATCTTCTCTCAAGGCAAGCCACGCCCCCCTTCAATCTATTTTTTTACTTTTGGACAGGGCGATGAAGAACTGGAAAACCTAGCTGGCTTGTTTTGCTGTTAGTGTCCCTGTTAAGGAGATTTACCATTATTTCCTACCCCAGTGTCTGCACAGGGCACTAAAGGCATGCTCCCAAATGGAACATTGACACAAAATACTTGAGTTCCAAACCCTTTCCTGGTCATCTCTCTGTGTTGAGTCAGTGGTTCTCTAGGTGAACAAAGACAAGGAGAAAAAGAGTGATAAAAATGCATGAAAGAGATTCTTCCAAGGGTAGTATTCAGTTGTACGTATGGGTAAAGTATGGCAAAAATTGTACACTATCATTAATAAGGTTGCTGGATACCTTTCCTAGGATTAAGCAACCTATTTTAGCACATGTGAAAAATATGACGGTCTCCACACGGAGTGTGGGCAGTCGCATTTGATGCTCATTAGGGTTTTCTGGAATTTCTTGCAACATGAGAGCTCTGGTATATTCTGGGGTCCCCTGGTGTTCAGTTCACTCGGGGATCGCGATCTAGAGGTGGAAGAGGCCCTGGAAGCTGTGCCCATCATTCGGTGTAAAATCAGAAGGCTTAATCTCCACAGAGGGTTAAAGTTAGGCCAAGGTTCAACGGAGCTAAGGAGTTAAGCTGCCATCTTCTCTCAAGGCAAGCCACGCCCCCCTTCAATCTATTTTTTTACTTTTGGACAGGGCGATGAAGAACTGGAAAACCTAGCTGGCTTGTTTTGCTGTTAGTGTCCCTGTTAAGGAGATTTACCATTATTTCCTACCCCAGTGTCTGCACAGGGCACTAAAGGCATGCTCCCAAATGGAACATTGACACAAAATACTTGAGTTCCAAACCCTTTCCTGGTCATCTCTCTGTGTTGAGTCAGTGGTTCTCTAGGTGAACAAAGACAAGGAGAAAAAGAGTGATAAAAATGCATGAAAGAGATTCTTCCAAGGGTAGTATTCAGTTGTACGTATGGGTAAAGTATGGCAAAAATTGTACACTATCATTAATAAGGTTGCTGGATACCTTTCCTAGGATTAAGCAACCTATTTTAGCACATGTGAAAAATATGACGGTCTCCACACGGAGTGTGGGCAGTCGCATTTGATGCTCATTAGGGTTTTCTGGAATTTCTTGCAACATGCCAGGTTGGGTTCAGATCTGGTGAACAATGGTAGAATGAAAAAGGCCCTAAAATGGAACCAGTGTGTGCTCAACTGAGGCACCTATTCAATAAAAAGGTGCTTCTAAGTGGATTCTTTAAGAAGGTTTGGTATTTACTGATCATAAAAACAGGTTAGCTAAAAATTATAATCAATAAACATATACTACTGAAAGTTCATATATAGTATCTGTGACTGATTGAAGTGAATTTAAAAAATCAATAAATCAACAGTGCAAAAATCCAAAGTGCTTGTGCTTTCCTCTACCAGTCGCACAGGCTGCTCACTTCACATCTGAATAAAATCAGCAGTGTTCCCCTAGTGGAGAAGGCTGGTGTGGTGCTGGTAATCACTTTCCTCCTTCAAATCACCTATTCCCATGGGATAAAAACCCTGATCATCTCACCAGATATTATGGGTATGCAAAAGAAGGAAGCCAGAATCTAGTGCTCTCAGTTTAAAATCACCAAAGCATTGACTTCTTCAGTAGTTCAGTGCTTTGACGATAAGCATCTAGGGGATGGATCCTGCATATTGACGTTACATCGCGGCCATCTTGAGACCTATTGTGCCTGAAATGTGTTTTCAGCTTGCACGGCTTACAGTGCCATCTTTGTGAGTTGGGTTTTTATCCCATGGATATAAGCGATTTGAAGGAGGAAAGTGATTACCAGCACCGTGCCAGCCTTCTCTATTATCCCAAGAGGGGAACAATGCTGATTTTATTCAGATGTGAGGTGAGCAGCCTGTGAGTAGGGATGGTCCTGATGTTAGACTTGAACGTAAGTTTGAAAAAAATGCGTGGGGGTCCCCCCAAATTCCATACCAGGCCCTTCAGATCTGGTATGGATATTAAGGGGAACCCCCGCGCCAAAATTAAAAAAAATGGCGTGGGGTCTTCCCAAACATCCATACCAGACCCTTATCCAAGCATGCAACCTGGCAGGCTGCAGGAAAAAAGGGGGGAAGAGAAAGTGGTGCCCCTCCTGAACCGTACCAGGCCACATGCCCTCAACATTGGGAGGGTGCTTTGGGGTTGCATGTTCGGATAAGGGTCTGGTATGGATTTTTGGGGGCCCCCACACCATTTATTTATAACAGTTTCAACTCTTCTGGAAAGGCTGTCCACAAGGTTTAAGCGCGTGTCCATGGGAATGTTTGACCATTCTTCCAGAAGCGCATTTGGGAGGTCAGGCACTAATGTTGGACAAGAAGGCCTGGCCCACAGTCTCCGCTCTAATTCATCCCAAAGGTGTTCTATCAGGTTGAGATCAGAACTGTGTGCAGGCCAGTCAAGTTCATCCACCTCGTTCAATGTCTTTATGGACCTTGTTTTGTGCACTGGTGCACAGTCATGTTGGAACAGGAAGGGGCATCCCCAAACTGTTCTCACAAAATTGGGAGCATGAAATTGTCAAAAATGTTTTGGTATGCTGACGCCTTAAGAATTCCCTTTACTGGAACTAAGGGGCCAAGCAAAACCGCTGAAAAACAACCCCACACCATAACCCTTCTATAAAGACATGAATGAGCGAGTTTGGGGTGGAGGAACTTGACTGGCCTGCACACAGTTCTGACCTCAAACCGATAGAACACCTTTGGGATGAATTAGAGCGGAGACTGCGAGCCAGGCCTCCTCGTCCAACAATCAGTGCCTGACCTCACAATGCGCTTCTGGAAGAATGGTCAAACATTCCCATAGACACACTCCTAAACATTGTGGACAGGCTTCCCGAAGAGTTAAAGCTGTTATAGCTGCAAAGGGTAGGCTAACTCAATATTGAACCCTACAGACTAAGACTGGGATACCATTAAAGTTCATGTGCATATAAAAGCAGGTGCCCCAATACTTTTGTTAATATATTGTGTACATGTACATACAAAAAAGCCTCCCTCTATACACAGCCCAAAAAATTCAGTATGGCTCAAAACATGATATTGCGTTGTATTCTCTGTGTTCCTGTTGGGAAAATTATTTTATTTTCTTTCCCTGTGCTCACAACGATAGCAATAAGAAAAATGGTAGCAGACAGCAATGAAACCAACCTGAGAGAGGTTCTAAACCAGAGGTCTCAAACTAACGGCAATCCAGCTGTTGTAAAACTACAAGTCCCATCATGCCTCTGCCTGTGGGAGTCATGCTTGTAACTGTCAACCCTGTTCTAAACCATTATAATGCTAACCCAACCTGAAAAATGTATTGGATGAAGGTGAGTTCTATGCAGAAATAAATGAGTCTGTTCCTGCTGCACACTATCACCATCTCTTCTGAATATTGTTTGCAAAGCCCAGTATCACCAGAATGACGAAATCAGTGGCCCAGCCTGAGAAATAATCACTAAGGCATTAGTCTTTTTTTTGTTCAATCAGCTGGTTGAACAAAAAATGACCCAATTTCCCCATCCACACATTCACGGTGGAAGGGGGAATCATTCCTGCTGAGCGATTATGTTCTGACATTGGGGATGCTTCCCTGCCACCTGAAGGCATACTAGTTAGGTATGGTCCTAGGATCATTAGTTAAATATCTGATCCACGGACCCCAGACTTTTTCAAACACTTTAATCTTGTCATTTAAAATTGCTGAGAGCCTTTCATTTAGCATGTGCCCAGAGAGCTTATGCTTATGCTAGACAAATGGGATGGTAGCTGACTTCCAGTTTCTAGCTATGGTGATTTTGGCAGATACAAATATGAAAGTGAGGAGTCCTCTCTGTTTTTTCAAGGCTTCGTCTACCTTGAAACCCAACAGGGCATGTTTAGGAGATTTGGTTAGATTGATTTGAGTGAGGGTAAAAATTTAATTGTAAACTCTGATCCAAAAACGCCTCACTTTGCCACCAAATATGGTATACGGTTCCTTCCTGGCCACAGCCTCGAAAATACTTTGGAGAAGCTCCCGGGAAATAGGTAGCCAGTCTGTCTGGCACCATGTACCATCTCAAGAGTACCTTATACTTAGTTTGCTTTGATAATAGCAGTATTAATAAGTGACTTCAATGCTGTCTATGCAATCGAGTGCCACTCTTCAAGTTTAAGGCTGTCCCAAATATCTTGCTCCCATTTGACCATGTAATCCTGTTTGGCTGAGGTATTTGTTAGAATAGCATACAGTTCAGATATATGGCCCTGAAACGTATCCTATTTGTAACATAGATATTCCATGGTTGCAAGATCACATTTGCGAGCTAGAGTAAGTAAATAGTGCTTTAATTGATTGTATCGAAAGTGCTCTGAATCTGGCAGTTGGTGCTTATCCATTAGGGTCTGTTTGGTCAAAATGCCCTTATGGTCACAAAGGTCCACTATGCGTATGAGGCCTTTATTAGTCCACCCTTCGAATTTGTGTGGTGTGAGGCCCAAGGTGAACTCCCTATTTCTCAACAAGGGAGCCAATGCTCAATCGGGAGACCTAAAGTTTGGAGATTTAGAAAGTCTATCCCATATGCTGAGTGAAAAAGAAAGAGAGGGGCACAATATTTCGAAGTTGGTCTCGCACTGGCAACCACATGGCGTATGAGATTGACCTAGAGAGACAGGAGTATGATTCCACTTGCATCCACAATGAGTGGGGCTGGTGTGAGTGAAATCTGATGAGCTTGGCTAGCTGTGCGGCCTAGAAATATTTCAGTAAATCAAGGACTACCAGGCCTCCCTTTTGTTTCGGAGTATACAATGTACGCTTATTCACCCTAGGCCTTTTGTCCCCCCAAATAAACAGGAAAAGCTGTCTTTGAAATGCTATCAAATCAGACCAGCATGTTTACACCTGTTCATTTGTATCTGACTCTTGATACAAATGGTCCTAGGATCATTAGTTAAATATCTGATCCACGGACCCCAGACTTTTTCAAACACTTTAATCTTGTCATTTAAAATTGCTGAGAGCCTTTCATTTAGCATGAGCCCAGAGAGCTTATGCTTATGCTGACTCTTGGTGATTCTATGGGCCAGTCCCATGAAAGACTTTTTCATAGACCTTTCTTGGCCAATTTTTACAAGGTTGGGTTTTCTGCTCATTTCTGAACCCTCCCCCAATTGATTAGCTGGGACTGCCATGTAGAATGTGATAGCACATGTGCATGGCTACTTTATACACACATACTAGGGACGATTTAGACAAGGGCCAATTAACCTACCATCATGTTTTTGGAGTGTGGGAGGAAACCCACACAGGCACAGGAAGAACATGCAGATAAGCCCCTGGCGGAAATTGGAACCAAGGACCCCCTAAGCCACTGTTTCACCCACAACTTTATAGCTGGATCCCAAATAGTGTACAATTCTAGGGAAACCTATTAGGACAGAAATATTGGGCCTGCCATTTCTAACTTATTTTTGATGGTGAAAGCTCTGAGATTGCCGTTGTCATTGTTGCTATACTATTTAAAGTGGACCACAAAAATGGAAAGTCTGCTTAGATAACAGCTCTTGACCACCTGTATTAAAAATGTGCATAGACAGTGGTAAAAAAGATAGCATTTTAAGAAAATAATAAAAAAGGGATACCTCAGAACCTGCTTCACCACTATGTGCATGAAGAGTTGGGTGCTCAAAATCCTGTAAGAAGTCACTCCTGCGCTGCCCTGGAGCTGAGACTATCCTCTCCATAGGGTGACAATGTTGCTGTGATTTCATTGCAGAGCAAATAGCGTTGTTACCCTGTTGATAGAAGTGGAAAATGAATGGATCAATTAACAGGTAATAAAGCTATGTTACAACAGGGAACAAGAAAAACAAAAACTGCTCAGTTAATTGCTAGTGACAGATTGCTGTTGTTTTATTTTACATTTTTTGCTCATAGTTCCACATTAGAAAAGTAGTAGATCTGAGAACAGCTACATTTGTTTCAAAAGGATATGCCCGTTTTGTGTAGAAGAAAAAGTGTGGGAGCCCTTAGGCCTTGTTCACATATGTGCGGCCGCGGTTTTGTGCCTGGGGTCCGGTGCACTTCTGTTCATTGGTTCAGGTGTGATTCAGGTCCAAATTGTTGCCTAAATTCACACCGAACCGGACTCAAAAATGCACAGGTCCCTTTTGGAATCCACACTGCGGCCACCCCGGACTTCTGTGAACCAGCTCGCCATGGAGTGGATTGCAAAAGGGTCACACTGTCATGTGAAAACCGCATCCAATTCGCTTAATATGTGAACCCAGCCTTAGTGATAGAACAAGTGTTACTGGACAGGATGAACACATCGATGTGGGCATGGATGGGACACTGGTCATATGGCATTTATCTATAATTAAGGAATCTATAATAAAGGAATTGCTACTCACACCCAATAAGTGATTCTACCACACTCAATACAGAAACATATAAATCAAACATGCAGTGTAGCACGACTCAAATTAAATATATATAACTAACAGTATATTGTCACCAAACAGAATCATAAATATGTACACAATTGTATCTAAATCTGAAATCGATCAATAAAGTGTATAAGTGTCTATATCAGATCATCTCAACAACTTTCTTGTGGATCAACATCATGAAAACAGTCCAAAAGTAGTAAATATTCCACCACGTGTAACAAATCATAAAGTATCAGTAAGATGAGAGGCTAGTGTGCATACCCTGTTTCCCCGAAAATAAGACCTAGCGTGATTGTCGGTGATGGCTGCAATATAAGCCCTAACCCCCAAATAAGCCCTACCCTGTTTCCCTGAAAATAAGCCCTACCCTGAAAACAAGACCTACAAGGACTTTAACTAGGGCTTATTTGGGGGGTATAGCTTATATTGCAGCCATCACTGACAATCACGCTAGGTCTTATTTTCAGGGAAACAGGGTAGGTGTTGGTGCTTTTTGCACTGAACCTATCCGTTTTGTCTATCCCATAGAATTTCATGAAATATAGGTCTGTTTCATATAAGAAACATTTTAGGGGTTGTCATTATAGGGCCCTATCCCTGATGAAATTCTGAGCAATAGATATGGTTTTCTCAAAATGGAGTGATTCTAATCCTATAAGAGATATATTCAGGAATGAAACAAAAAGATTTATCTTTGCAACCCCTAGATCTAAATGTGGCATCATATTTTAATTGATTTATATCAGATTATTCGTTTATAAAACAAATAAAAAGGTATATGTCGGGTAAATATTTATCCAAAATATTAAAAAAGAAAATTAGGGCCAAATTTATTGAAAGTATACAAACCAGTAACGGGGAAAAGGTATACTCAACCCCAGATATTGCGCAGGCTTTTCAAGATTACTATGGGAAATTATACTCGATAACCCAAAAAGACCCCCCAGATAAGGTAAAAAAGAGGCTAGACAACACTAGAGTTCTGTTGAATGAAATTGGCCTAAAAAAATACCTCCGGATAAATTTAGCTCCTTAGAGGATCCCATAACAGAAGTGGAGATATTTAAAATCCTAAAAGAGTCACCAGCCAGGAAAAGTCCAGGTCCCGATGGGCTGTCGACCGTATATTACAAAAATTTCAGTGACATTATAGTTCCCTAGATGTGCTCTTACATGAATGGGATAGGCGCTAACTGGGATATATGACGGGAAGCACTAGAGGCCATGATTACCATTATCCCTAAGGATAATTCAAGCTACCTGCCCATCTCCCTGTTGAATGCCGACGTGAAGTTCGCGAAGAAACTAGCTGGCAGAATGAAGACAGTAATGAATGACTTGGTGCACACTGACCAAGTGGGCTTTATCCCAGGCAGGGAAAATAGGGATAATGGCATAATGGAACCCTTTTGTTAGTACAAAAGATAAAAGAGATTAAATCCCCAGGACTTAATAGACTGGGGATTTATGCAGAACACATTGGACAAATATCAAAATCCCAGGCTCTAACTCTACATACTTCCCCCTGAACTGTGGTACGAGACAGGGGTTCCCCCTTTCCCCTCTCCTATTCACCCTCACCATTAAACCTTTGACTAGATTAATCTCTGACAATCCTAACATAAGTGGCTATCTAAAAGGAAACCAAGAATTCAAAATCAGCTTATACGCGGACGATGTCCTTCTATTCATTTCCGACCCTCTCATCTCCCTCCCAAACCTATTTGCCTCCCTAAACTCTTTTCATCAACTTACAGGGTTAGGAGTGAACCCATATAAATGCACAGCAATGCCCATTCACCTCCCCCAGTCACTTCTGACCTCCCTAAGATACGCATATACATTTTCCTGGAATCACACCTCACTACAATATTTAGGTATAAAACTGGCCCCTACCCTTAAACAGATGTACTCACTAAGGTGTCCTTTTATGAAGCAGTGATCAGCGGAGATCCTGAGGATCACCACTGATCACAGCCCATAAACAGTTTATAAACCAGAGATAATCGGGGGGAGAAGTGTTTGAACTTGTTCTCCCGCCGATTATCTCTGCACATGGAGAATCCTCATAGAATGACACAGTAACGGCCAGTGTATGAAGCTGCGATCTCATCGCTTCACTGGCGATCTGTGTCAGAATTCACCCTCCACAATTCACCAACTCAGAGGTGGAGAAGCGGGGAATGAAGAGGGAATCCCGGGGGATCTGAGGAGGAAAGAGGAAGATTATTAACTTCCTTATGCCTCGTTCAGACCCCCCAACACTGTAACCATGTCCCCCTGTCATATGTATGTGTATACATATATATATATAATGTGTATATGTATATATATATATAATGTGTGTGTATATACATGTATATATGTGTGTGTGTGTATATACATATATATATAATATGTGTGTGTGTATACATGTATATATAATGTAGGGGGGACTCTTTATTTTATTAACATTAATCACACTGGTGTCTGTCCATGTATTGAGCTGTGATAATTTATCACTGCTTAATAAATGGACATCTCAGTGTTTCAGTGAATTTCTGGTACTGTAATCTCGTAAAGTCTCTCGAGATTCCAGTATCAGGGGCCGTTCTCCACTGTTTGAAGCGTTTGTAGATCACTCCACTCCTCCAAGGGTGAAGCGATCTACTCCGCTTCATGAACAGGCACACAGAGGAGAAAGATCTCCTCTGTGAATGCCGGAGAATGAAGCAGTGAATAGATTTCACTGCTTCATAAAAGGACACCTAAATTATCCACAAGCCTTCTCCACGGTCAAAAACCTTCTCCACCACAAGCCTTCTCCACGGTCAAAAACCTTCTTAACCAATGGTCCTCCTACTGTATATCCTTCTTAAGCTGCATCCAAGCAGTAAAGATGTCCATCCTTCCGAAGCTTCTCTTCTTCTTTAGATCCCTACCTATATATGTACCCCGCTCTACATTACAAAAAATCCAACCATATTTGCTTTCATTCATATGGCAAGGGAGGTGGGTTAGGGTGTCCCGATCTACGGAAATATTTCCTGGAATCCCGCCTAGTTCAGACAGCACAGTGGCATGCCGACTCGACATCCATACCATGGCTGCGATTTGAGCGAGCCTCAGTTGCCCCTTATCACCTCCCGGCACTCCTCTGGTCGAGCTCAATCACCCGAAAGATATTACCTCATTAAATGGTGTCATGGGACAATCCCTTTACCTTTGGTCTCTTTATTGGAAGAAATTCAAATTGAGGTCCAAGGTCCCTCTCCTGTCCTCCTTTATAGGTGAACCCCTTTTTCCCCGGCCTTTCACTCAGACACGTCCTTCAATGACTGGACAGAACGCGGCCTGACGAACCTAGAATCCTTGCTATAAAACGCCTCCTTCTGCTCTTTCACACACTTACAACAAACGCATCACATGGATAAGAAAAAAGAGAGACTCCCACTGTATCAACCATGGCATTGTGGTGGTCCCATCCCTGTGTACAGACCAAAAAGACCCCCTAGTTGGGACTTTGACAGACCACCAACAATTGCAGCATAGCAATTGGATGGTAACAATACGCAATACAGTACAGAGAAAAAGTCAAAAAATGATAAAAACAGACGACTAGCTTCTGGATGATAACAATATGCAATACAGTACAGAGAAAAAGACAAAAAAAACATGAAACTAACTGATAACACTGAAACTTTCATAGGGGATAGGATATCTCCAAACCCGACGCGTATCCAGTTACTCTTGTGAACTTTCATCAGGGGTGGAGAGTGAGGTGAGGTACAGTATAATCACTCTAAAAATGACAAACAGACATGTCAAAGGGGTGATACAACAACTGTGAACAAACAGTTGATGTCATGTCCCGCATACACCCAAAGGGGCTTATGGCAAACCCCCCAAGAAAAATGCACACATGAATCAATGTGGAACTTACATACCGCGATGAAGCCAATATTCAACGAAAGATAGAGATATCAAATAGTCATGGGTACAGCTGGACCTTAGCATTAGACCTTCAGTGTCAGCCATACAGGTTGGCACATAAATCCATAGAGGGTGTAAAATGATGTAGATCCTGCCGAACGCATCTAAGTAGCCACTGTGAATATCAAGCAATAAAAATCTATCGGTCAATGGATGTAGTGTTCAAAAAAGAGAAGAAAATCCCTGAAGAAAAACACCACCGGGTGTTAGGAAATAGAAACATAAGACGTACATAACCCCGTCCCAGAAAAAGGAGAGTAGATAATAGACAGAGTGTAACACTTTCAATGCAGGAACACCTGAAGACCTGAATGCATTCAAAGAGGATCTCACCGTGCCAAAAAAGGAAAAGGGCAAAAAGTGTGGGTGCCTAATATATACTTACCCCACATATTAAAGGGGGTAGAGTAAGCCCTTATCAAAGCAACCCAAAAGGATCCGAGCCCTAAATATGGCCCACAGGAGGTCCCCTGTATGATTAGGATCCTCAGGGTAGAGAGGTCTGTAGGACAGTACAAAAAAGGGAAACTTTGGTTAAGGTGGCAGAGGGGGGTATGATTGCAGCACCCTCCATGGCAGGTTGACTCACCTCGACACAGGTTCAATGCAGTGTGGCGTCCGGGTTGCAGTGCTGTCCACCATGCTGTCTGCTAGTGGAGTTTATATGGTGGCCGGCGGCGCACACATGTGCGTCATCCAATGACGCGATCATCTGTGCACCCGCCGGCCCTCGTAAGCGTGGGTATGAAGAACGTGTTCACGCATGCGCGTTGCGATGTTCACGCACGCGCAATGGCGCGCTAGTGCCCACGCAGCCATGTAATGATAGGCAAGTAGTAGTGTAGTGACGCAAACGCGTAAACACACCGACGCATGCGCCACCTGTGGGAACATCGCAACGCGCGTGCGTGAACACGTTCTTCGTACCCGCGCTTGAATATTGGCTTTATCGCGGTATGTAAATTCCACATTGATGCATGTGTGTATTTTTCTTGGGGGGTTTTCCATAAGCCCCTTTGGGCGTATGCGGGACATGACATCAACTGTTTATTTTTCCACCGTTGTTGTATCACCCCTCTGACTCTCACCTCACTCTCCACCCCTGATTAAAGTTCACAAGAGTAACTGGAAACGCGTCGGTTTTGGGGATATCCTATCCCCTATGAGAGTTTCAGTGTTATCAGTTTGTTTCATGTTTTTTTGTCTTTTTCTCTGTACTGTATTGCAGATTGTTATCATCCAGAAGCTAGTTGTCTGTTTTTATCATTTTTTGTACCATGACATGGATAGATCCATTGTTAATCAATACCTTCAGATAAGGCACTTCTATTCTACTAAATTCTCTGAAACGATCAAAGACTCAAAAACACAGTTTGAATATATGTGCGGGGAGGCATCCAGAGATAGGGGAACTCAACCTTATACAGATATCTTAATGACCACAACACTACCCCCAAATCTGCTGCAATGTTGGGCTGGGAAGCTGAGACAGCTCAGGAATTCCCAGTGGAAGACTGGCAGGATATGATTGACAACATGCACAAATGTACACGCTCCATATCCATTAAGGAAACAGTCCTCAAACTCCACACTAGGTGGTATTACACCCAAGACCGCCTACACAGGATGTTTCCTATGGTTCCTGACACATGCTTAAGAGGATGTCGGGACAGGGGCACACTCCTGCATATCTTTTGGGGCTGCAAGCTTTTCAACAGGAATCTCGGTTACTCTTACGTATCAAATGTGCATTCTATATGCTGAACTCCCAGAAATCATCCCTCCACGACAGAAATTGATCCATACCCTCTTTAGTGCCATTCAATGGGCAATTGCACTCAACTGGAAGGGCCCCTCGGTACCATGGTCACAGGTGCTCCTCCGTATGGAGTCTATTAGACTAATGGAAAGAATCCACCATACTCTCCTGGACTCCATGAATATATTTGACCGTAAATGGAATGCTTAGACTGCCCACCTACTTAACTCAGGACTTGAGAACCCCTAACTCCTCATGGTCACCATCCTGGTAGTACAGAGTACCGGAATTATCACCCATAAACATAAAAGAGGTGGTCAGCCCAGATTGCCTTGGGACACTACATTTAGATACGATAATTTGTACTGATGTTGCCTGTACTGGTACTGTATAATGCTTGCACATCAAGAGTTTTGGTTCTCTTATTATTTTTATTTTTTTTCAGTTATTTCATTGTGGTCTGTCTATGGGCCTTTTCTTCCCCCATACTCACCAGATGGACTGTTCACTCAATTAACTGGTGCATAAACAACATATGAAATGTACATGTCTTCTGATCCATCTTTATCTGTAACCATAATGAATGTTATTTCAATGCTTGTACACTCTGGAATTTTTATGTTAAATTTCAATAAAAACTTTTGTAAACAAAAAAAGATGTATTGGAAGTAAATAGGTGGAGGTATGCACAGTGGAAACACTTTGTGGAATCCCTCCCCCAACCGATCAGGTGGGAGGACAGCCTGTGCTTAGTGACAGATGGAAAGAGAGGGATTTTGAGGATTTACAAAATTTGGAATGGATTAAAAATATCGGGGCCCCCACCATTTATCAAATGGGAGGAAGAGATGGGAACAGGAGACATGGAGGTAGATATTTGTAAAATACTATGATTGACACATGCTACATCATCGGATTGCAGCTCGACAGAAATGAATTACAAGTGCTTGGCACGCTGGTATATAACTCCAGATAAATTACATCAATATTAAAGGGAGGCCTCTAATTTATGCTGGAGGGGATGTGCGGAAATTGGAACTATGTTCCATATTTGGTGGACATGCCCTAAAATAAAAGTATACCGGAAATAAGTAATATTAACAATAGAAGAAATTACTGGCACTAAAATATCTGAGAAGCCATGGGTTTGTCTGTTCCATGGGGTTAGAATGTCCATCAAACAATATAGAAGATCACTGCTGCCTCATCTCCTAAATGCAGCAAAAACTTTAATCCCCAGACAGTGGAAGGACCCTGAGAGCCCTTCATGGAAGAGTTGGTTATGTAAAATGAACAAAACTTATAACATGGAGTTCCTAAGGTTCAGTGGCGAAATAGGAGAAGAAGGGTTTGAAAGGAGATGGAAAGACTCGTTAAAATACAAGCAATCACCGAGATATGCCGGAAGGATATTAGAGGGAAGGTAATGCGAGTGAGTGTGAGGGGGCTGGACTGCAGATAGGTACTTGGAGAGATTTGGGGGGGGGGGAGATCTCCGGGGGGGGGGGGGTGTAAGGTATTAATTTGAGACTATATTATATTATACTGTATTTGTATAAGCAGGGCCGGTAGTGGCACCCAGCTCTGACTGAATTTATTTTGTATGAATTTTTTTTTTGTCTTAAAAAAACAAATAAAGAAATAAAAAAAAAATAAAAGAACAATGGTGATAAATGGCGATAGAGCGGTATATTTCTTGGTAGTGTTTATGAACATTTATTTTATTGGTAAATATGCTTTTTGACCAGTAGATGGCAATAGAGAATGGTGACATGTTTAGGTAGCGTGAATGTTATTGGGTATTGGTTAACAGTGTGGGCACTTTGCATTTAAGGTTGTTGGTGCTATTGGAATATGTAAGAATAGTAAGGACAGAAGTAGGGCACACTGCTGTATGTAGTCTGTGAAGTTAACGTCACTGATACCGCTCCTTTGTAACCTGGATTTTGATTGGGGAGTGCTGGAAGCTGTCCTGGGTATGTATCTAATCCTACCAGAGGGGAAAGTGCTTAATGACCTCTTAAAGTGTTACTAAACACTTTATACAGTATCTCACAAAAGTGAGTACACCCCTCACATTTTGTAAATATTTTATTATAACTTTTCATGTGACAACACTGAAGAAATTACACTTTGCTACAATGTAAAGTAGTGAGTGTACAGCTTGTATAACAGTGTAAATTTGCTGCCCCCTCAAAACAACTCAACACACAGCCATTAATGTCTAAACTGCTGGCAACAAAAGTGAGTACACCCCTAAGTGAAAATGTCCAAATTGGGCCCAATTAGCCATCTTCCCTCCCCGGTGTCATGTGACTCATTAGTGTTACAAGGTCTCAGGTGTGAATGGGGAGCATGTGTGTTAAATTAAGTGTTCACTCTCACTCTCTCATACTGGTCACTGGAAGTTCAACATGACACCTCATGGCAAAGAACTCTCTGAGGATATGAAAAAAATAATTGTTGCTCTACATAAAGATGCCATAGGCTATAAGTATTTTGCCAAGACCCTGAAACTGAGCTGCAGCACGGTGGTCAAGACCATACAGAGGTTCCACTTAGAACAGGCCTCACCATGGTAGACCAAAGAAGTTGAGTGCACGTGCTCAGCGTCATATCTAGAGGTTGTCTTTGGGAAATAGAGTATGAGTGCTGCCAGCATTACTGTAGAGGTTGAAAGTGTGGGGGGGGGGGGGGTCAGCCTGTCAGTGCTCAGAGCATACACCGCACACTGAATCAAATTGGTCTGCATGGCTGTTATCCCAGAAGGAATCCTTTTCTAAAGATGATGTACAAGAAAGCCTGTAAACAGTTTGCTGAAGACAAGCAGATTAAGGACATGGATTACTGGAACCATGTCCTGTGGTCTGATGAGACCAAGATAAACTTATTTGGTTCAGATGGTGTCAAGCGTGTGTGGCGGCAACCAGGTGAGGAGTACAAAGACAAGTGTGTCTTGCCTACAGTCAAGCATGGTGGTGGGAGTGTCATGGTCTGGTGCTGCATGAGTGCTGAGGGCACAGGGGAGCTACAGTTCATTGAGGGAACCATGAATGCCAACATGTACTGTGACATACTGAAGCAGAGCATGATCCCTCCCTTCGGAGACTGGGCCGCAGGGCAGTGTTCCAACATGATAACAACCCCAAGCACACCTCCAAGATGACCACTGCTGTGCTAAAGAAGCGGAGAGTAATGCCGCGTACACACAATTGGACTATCCGGCGGAGGTCCACCGGACTTTCCGAACGAGCGGACTTGCCCACACACGTCCACACACGAACTGACTTTTCCAGCGGACTAGGTACGGCAGACTTTTGGCGGAGGTCCGCCGGACTTTCCAAATTAACAGACTTGCCCACACATGGAGTAAAGTCCGTTCATTTTGAACGTGACTCCAGGTACAACGGGACTGGAGAATGAAGTCAATCTCACCACCTCCATCGGCGAGATTGACACCTCAACTGGTATGGGTTTTAAGGGTAACCCCTATGCTGAAAAAACGGCGTGGGGGCCCCCCCCAAAGTCCATACCAGACCCTTATCCGAGCACGCAGCCCGTCTGGTCAGGAAAGGGGGTGGGGAAGAGCGAGCGCCCCCCTCCTGAACCCTACCAGGCCGCGTGCCCTCAACATGAGGGGGTGCGGGCCCCCCACCGCAAAGCACCTTGTCCCCATGTTGATGAGGACAAGGGCCTCTTCCCGACAACCCTGGCCGTTGGTTGTCGGGGTCTGCGGGCGGGGGGCTTATCGGAATACGGGAGCCCCCTTTAATAAGGGGGCCCCCAGATCCCGGCCCCCCACTCCATGTGAATGAGTATGGGGTACATCGTACCCCTACTCATTCACCTGGGGGAAGAAGTGTCAATAAAAAAAAACACACTACACAGGTTTTTAAAGTAGTTCGGAGGTCTTCTCGCCGGGCTCCTCCGCTATCTTCTGCTCGTCCCCACCCCCTTTCCTGACCGCCTGGGCTGCATGCTCGGATAAGGGTCTGGTATGGACTTTGGGGGGACCCCCACGCTGTTTTTTCGGTGTAGGGGTTACCCTTAAAACCCATACCAGGCGACGGGGGTCGCGAGGTGTCAATCTCGCCGATGTCCCGTCGTACCTGAAGTCACGTTCAAAATTAACGGACTTTACTCCATGTGTGGGCAAGTCCGTTCATTTGAAAAGCCCGGCGGACTAGCACACAGACGGGCGGATTGTCCACCGGACAATTTTGAGTCAAGTCTTCTTTCTAAGCCGGCCAGACTTTTGGGAAGAAAAAGTCAGCGGTTTGTAGGGTTTAGGCAAAGTAATTTTTGCAGCTATGAGTAAACGCAACAGCTAAACACGGCATGTAAATGTGGCAAAACAGACCATTTTAAATGCCGTTTACTATCTGTCAAGTTAAATCGTTCAGGGGAGGTTGTAAAGCGTCCTGTGTACATTAAAAGCCTAAAGGTGATGGACTGGCCAAGTATGTCTCCAGACCTAAACCCTATTGAGCATCTGTGGGGCATCCTCAAATGGAAGGTGGAGGAGCGCAAGGTCTCTAATATCCACCAGCTCCGCAATGTCATCATGGAGGAGTGGAACAGGACTCCAGTGGCAACCTTTGAAGCTCTGGTTAACTCCATGCCCAAGAGGGTTAAGGCAGTGCTGGAAAATAATGGTGACCACACAAAATATTCACACTTTGGGCCCAATTTGGACATTTTCATTTAGGGGTGTACTCACTTTTGTTGCCAGCAGTTTAGCCATTAATGGCTGTGTGTTGAGTTATTTTGAGGGGACAGCAAATTTACAAGCTGTACACTCACTACTTTACATTGTAGCAAAGTGTAATTTCTTCAGTGTTGTCACATGAAAAGATATAATAAAATATTTTCAAAAATGTGAGGGGTGTACTCAGTTTTGTGAGATACTGTGTATATATATATATATATATATATATATATATATATATATATATGCAGTTAAGCATGCTTTTTATACTCACCATGGAACTTATGAGGTTAATCCTGCGCATTGTGTAAAAAGGCTGTTTGATCCTGTCTTATCTGAGCCTCCCCTTCTTCCATTGTCTCCTATATATTTCCTGATAATACAGAGCCTTGGGGGTACTCTACACATGCTCAGTTTGGTGTGTATTGCTAGAGAGTTGTTGTTTTTTTGTTTTTTTTGGGAGGGTGCATGTGATAGGCACAGACCCAATTCAATTAGCACTGTCCAGACAGAGGGTCAGGGGTCATGCAGCTTTGTAGGACAGTCAGAGGAGCATGAAAAGCTCCTCCTACAAGCTTTAACCAGTGCTCGCCAGGACACTGATAGACGTTACAAGAGTGCTATATATTGCTGATGAGGAAAGGTATTTAGCAGTTTATATTTACTAAAATAATTGCATTTCCATGACCTGTGTACTGTGGCAGACCAGATATAGTGAATGCAGGGTCCTGGGTTTATCAACACTTTAACCACTTGCCGCCCGCCATATAGCAAAATGACGGCGGCAAAGTGGTTTCAATATCCTGACCAGACGTCATATGACGTCTTCAGGATATTAAGACGCTGCGCGCCCCCGGGGGCATGCATCTCGGCGATCGTTGCTGCGGTGTGTCAGTCTGATCAATTACGGCTGATCATGTTGTAAACAGAAAGAGCCGGTGATCTGCTTTTCCTCAGAGCCAATCGGCTGCTCCTCTGACAGGGGGGTCTGTGCTGATCGATTATCAGCGCAGCCCCCCGAGGATGCCCACACCAAACCACCAGGGACTCCACTAGGACCACCAGGGATGTCACCACCAGGTATGCCACCCTAGACCACCAGGGATGCCAATCAGTGCCCACAATGGACGCCAAGCAGTGCCCACAATGGACATCACTGATTGGCAGTCATTATTGTTTGGCTCTGATTGGCATCCATCAGTAACATACAATACAGTAAATCAGTGCCACCTATCAGTGCCCATCCATGCCACCTATCAGTGCCCATCCGTGCCACCTATCATTGCCGCCTATCAGTGCCCATCCGTGCCATCTATTAGTGCCCATCTGTGCCGCATATCAGTGCCACCTATCAGTGCCGCATATTAGTGCCCATCATCAGTGCCCATTAATGCCACCTCATCAGTGCCACCTCATTGGTGCCACCTCATCGGTGCCCATCAGTGCCCGTCAGTGAAGCCCCATCAGTGCCCATCCGTGAAGGAGAAAACATACTTATTTACAAAGTTTTGTAACTGAAACAATGGATGGATTCCAGGGAGTAAATGCCACATGAATCATCTGCCCTTACTCAAGGTGGCTGTGGCTAGAAATGCTAGCGGGTATTTTTCAAAATGATTTCTCAATAAAATAATACATGGAGACATAAATGGATGGGGGAGTTTGCTTTGAATATAAAAAATCAATTAAATAGCGTTTTCAGTTTGTGGTGCTCAGATACAGTTACATTCCATTTTTTAAATATTAAATTTGTAATAAAGATTTTCGACAAAAAGTAAAACATCAGTTTACCTGCCCCTAAACACCTACTACAAATCCTAATGTTGCATATGGGATCAAACAAACTAACCAAAATTACTATAAACCTAATATTGCATATAGGGTCAAACAATCTAACCAAAGTGCTTTAACCACTTCAGCCCCGAAAGCACTTTTTTCGATACGACAATTGCGCGATCGTGCGATGTTGCTTCCAAACAAAATTGACGTCCTTTTTTTCCCACAAATAGAGCTTTCTTTTGGTGGGATTTGATCACCTCTGTGTTTTTAATTTTTTGAGGTATAAACAAAAAAAAAAAAGCGTCAACTTTGAAAAAAAGCTATATTTTTTTACTTTTTGCTATAATAAATATCCCCCAAAAATATATACAAAATATATACAAAAACTAATTTCTTTCTCAGTTTAGACCAATATGTATTCTACATATTTTTGGTAAAAAAATAAATTGCAATAAGCGTATATTGATTGGTTTGCGCAAAAGTTATAGCATCTACAAAATAGGGGATAGATTTATGGCATTTTTATTATTATTATTTTTTTTTATTAGTAATGGCGGCGATCTGAGATTTTTATCATGACTGCGACATTATGGCGGACACATCAGACACTTTTGACACCATTTTGGGACCATTGTCATTTATACAGCGATCAGTGCTATAAAAATGCACTGATTACTGTGTAAATGACACTGACAGGGAAGGGGTTAAACACTAGGGGGCGATCAAGGAGTTATGTTTGCCCTAGGGAGGTGTTCTAACTGTGGGGGGGATGGGTTACCACTGACATGACAGCAATCACTGCTCCCGATCACAGGGAGCAGTAGATCCCTGTCATGTCACTAGGTAGAATGGGGAAATGCCTTGTTTACAATGAGTCCGCAAGAGGCACGGTCACGGGGTACGCGGCAGGCACACGCCCACAATTTAAAGGGGACGTATCTGCACGCACATTTGCCCTGCCGTGCCACTGTGCCGACGTACATTGTCGTGCGCTGGTCGGCTAGTGGTTAAGTGAAATTGGGCTGGAGGATATTAGTTATGAAGAAAGGTTACGAGCACTGAACTTATTCTCTCTGGAGAAGAGGAGCTTGAGAGGGGATATGATTTTAATTTACAAATACCATACTGGTGACTAGGGATGAGCCGAACACCCCCGGGTTCGGTTTGCACCAGAACCCGCGAACGGACCTAAAGTCCATGCGAACATAAGAACCCTATTAGTTACAATGGATGCGAACGTTCGAAATCAAAAGTGCTAATTTTAAAGGCTAATATGCATGTTATTGTCATAAAAAGTGTTTGGGGACCCGGGTCCTGCCCAGGGGACATGTATCAATGCAAAAAATTTTTTTTAAAACGGACGTTTTTTCAGGAGCAGTGATTTTAATAATGCTTAAAGTGAAACAATAAAAGTGTAATATTCCTTTAAATTTCATACCTGGGGGGTGTCTATAGTATGCCTGTGAATGGGGCGTATGTTTCCTGTGCTTAGAACTGTCCCTGCACAAAGTGTCATTTTTGCAGGAAAAAAAGCTATTTAAAATCACTCGCGGCTAATGAATTGTCGGCTCCCGTAATACAGAGAACAGTCATTCATTGAAAGTCATTGATAAAAAAAAAGTAATTGATAAAAAAAAAATTAAAAAAAATAAAAAGCGTTGGGGTCCCCCCAAATTCAATTACCAGACCCTTCAGGTCTGCTATGGATATTAAAAAAAAATGGCGTGGGTTCCCCCTCAAAATCCATACCAGACCCTTGAGGTCTGGGATGGATTTTAAGGGGAACCCCGGCCAAAAAATAAAAATAAATGGCGTGGGGTCCCCCTCAAAATCCATACCAGACCCTTATCCGAGCACGCAACCTGGCAGGCCGCAGGAAAAGAGGGGGGGCGAGAGCGGCCCCCCTCCCTCCTGAACCGTACCAGGCCACATGCCCTCAACATTGGGAGGGTGCTTTGGGGTCCCCCCCAAAGCACCTTGTCCCCATGTTGATGAGGACAAAGGCCTCATCCCCACAACCCTGGCCATTGGTTGTGAGGGTCTGCGGGCGGGGGGCTTATCAGAATCTGGAAGCCCCCTTTAACAAGGGGACCCCCAGATCCCGCCCCCCTCCCTGTGTGAAATGGTAAGGGGGTACAAAAGTACCTCTACCATTTCACCAAAAAAGTGTCAAAAATTTTAAAAATGACAGGAGACGGTCTTTGACAATTCCTTTATTAAAATCTTCTTTCTTCTGGTCTTCCTTCTTCCTTTCTTCATCCTTCGGTTTCTTCATCTTCTCCTTCCGGCATCTTCTTCCATCTTCTTCTTCCATCATCTTCTTCCTCCGATCCGCTTCTTCTTGCTCTGGTCTTCTCGTCCGGCATCTTCTTCCATGGCGTCGGTGTCTCTTCTGGGCCGCTCCGCGCAATGGGAGGCTCCTGCTGTGTGAGGCTTCGCTGCGTCTGACAGGTCTTTTATAACGGAGGGCGGGGCCACCTGGTGACCCCGCCCCCCTCTGACGTCATGGGGAAAGCCATAGGGAATTCCCCATGACATCCCCATGCGTCAGACCCCCGTGCGTCAGAGCCTCCCATCCTGCCTGTGGCCAATTATTGCTCTCCTCGCCGCTGGCTCTATGATTGGCAAAGCATGCGGGTCACAGTGCATGCTTGGTCAATCATCAGCCAGCAATGCACTGCGACTGGCGCAGTGCATTGCGGGCCGCTTGCATCACACAAATTTGATGCAAGCGGCTCAAATAGTTCTGGGCTCGCCGAGCGGGCGAACGCCCGATGTTCGATTCGAACATGGGTTTGAATCGAACACCGGGCCCATCCCTACTGGTGACCCCACAATAGGGATAAAACTTTTCCGTGGAAGGGAGTTTTCTCAG
Source organism: Lithobates sylvaticus (assembly GCA_028564925.1). Lineage (NCBI taxonomy): Eukaryota > Metazoa > Chordata > Amphibia > Anura > Ranidae > Lithobates > Lithobates sylvaticus. The sequence continues at coordinate 621,512,385 of CM053026.1, read as the reverse complement.
CAGGGAGCATCAATAGTTTCAAAAAACTATTAGATAAGCACCAGAATGACCACAACATACAAGGATATACAATGTAATACTGACATATAATCACACACATAGGTTGGACTTGATGGACTTTTTTCAACCTCACCTACTATGTAAAGAACACACTAGACAGGTCAGGGATAAAGTTGTGCAGAAGTTTAAAGCAGGGTTAGGGTATAAAAAAATATCCCAAGCTTTGAACAGCTCACGGAGCGCTGTTCAATCCATAATACGACAATGGAAAGAGTATGGAACAACTGCAAACCTACCAAGACATGGCTGTCTACCTAAACTGATAGGCTGGGCAAGGAGAGCATTAATCAGAGAAGCAGCCAATAGGCTCATGGTAACTCTGGAGGAGCTGCAGAGATCTACAGCTTAGGTGGGAGAATCTGTCCACAGGACAACTATTAGTCGTGCACTCTACAAATCTGGCCTTTATGGGAGAGTGGCAAGAAGAAAGCCATTGTTGAAAGAAAGCCATTAGAAGTTCAATGCAGTTTGTGAGAAGCCATGGGGACACAGCAAACATTTTGTAGAAGGTGCTCTGGTCAGATGAGACCAAAATTTTACTTTTTGGCTTAAAAGAAAAATGCTATGTGCGGCTGAAAACTAACACTGGACATCACCCTAAACACACCATTCCCACCGTGAACCATGGTGGTGGCAGCATCATGTTGTGGGGATGCTTTTCTTCAGCAGGGACAGGGAAGCTGGTCAGAGTTGATGGGAAGATGGATGGAGTCAAATACAATGCAATCTTAGAAGAAAACCAGAGTCTGCAAAACACTTGAGACTGGGGCGGAGATTCATCTTCCAGCAGGACAATGACCATAAACATACAGCCAGAGCTACAATGGTTTAGATTAAAGCATATTCAGGTGTTAGGTCTGGACTTTGACTGGGCTATTCTAAATTCAATTGAGAATCTGTAGCAAGACTTGAAAATTGCTGTTCACAGACGCTCTCCGTCCAATCTGACAGAGCTTGAGCTATTTTGCAAAGAAAAATGGGCAAAAAGTTCACTCTCTAGATGTGCAAAGCTGGTAGAGTCATACCCAAAAAGACCTACAGCTGTATTTGCAGTGAACGGTGGTTATACAAAGTATTGACTCAGGGGGGCTGAATACAAATGCACGCCACACTTTTCACATATTTATTTGTAAAAAAATTGGAAAACCATTTATTTTTTTCCTTCCACTTCACAATTATGTGCCACTTTGTGTTGGTCTATCACATAAAATCCCAATAAAATACAATTATGTTTTTGGTTGTAACATGACAAAATGTGGAAAATTTCAAGGGGTATGAATACTTTTTCAAGGCACTGTATGTTACCCTACTCTACTCTCTGAGCCACGCAGGCATTATTGATGTTTGGATATTTTGTCTTTCATTCACACCTTCTTTGCATGCAGTCATCAGATGGTAGTAGATGTCCTTTCCTATATGATGCATTTTCTGCCTTGAGCCTGGAGTTTGCATTGGAGGAGTTAAAGCGGGACTGTACTGAAATTTTTTTTTCAAAAGCCAGCAGCTACAAATACTGCAGCTGCTGACTTTTAAAAAATGGACACTTACCTGTTCCAGGGTCCAGCTGTGTCGGCAGCAGAGGCCGATCGATCGCTGGGCTCTCTGCTGAAGCCGGCGCCATTCTCTGTGAGGGAATCAGGAAGTGGCTTCACTTCCCGATTCCCTACTGCACATGCGCGAGTCGCGCGGCGCAATGAGAATCTTCAGCGATGTCTGCCGGGACACGTGTGTGTCCCGGCAGACAGCGCGCCGGGACAGGAAGCTGCGTAAACTCCCGTGGGAGTTTATGCCCGGAAGTGGGCGCAGATACCTGTCTTAGACAGGTATCTGCACCCCCCTCCCCCTGAAAGGTGCCAAATGTGACACCGGAGGGGGGGAGGGTTCCGAAAAGCGAGAGTTCCACTTTAGGGTGGAATCCCGCTTTAAGGAGGAGTAAAAGGGAGATTACACATCCAACCATGTTTGATTTTGTGAAGTCATCTACTACCATCTGATGACTGCATGCAAAGAAAGAAGGAGGAGTGAAGGAGAGACAAAATATCTAAACATCATCAATTATTAATACATGTGTGGCTCAGAGAGCCATCTAGTGTCTATGAGTAGGGTAACATAAGAGGGGAGCACGTCACTGTGAAACTTCACTGGAACAAGACACACTTGGACGAGTTACTATGCACAGAGCACTTTATTACTTTTGAGCACTTCCTATATGAACATTTTGTATTGTAATTAGAAATATGTACTAATTTCACTTATACCACTTTGGTTAGTTTGTTTGATCCTATATGCAATATTAGGTTTATAGTAATTTTTTTGCACAACTGATATTTATAGTCTTTTGTATCATAGGTGTTTAAGGGGAGCACTGTAGATACATGGATTAACAGCAGACCTCTTATGTTTATAAGATCTAATTAGAAAACAAGAGTCCAATATGGCCAGCCAGAGGTAGTCTCCAGCTATATCAGGTGACAATCATCTCATGTCTATGAGTAGCTTTTCATGCTACCCATGAATGCAAATTTTTTACACTGTTTGACTTTGTTCAGTTATAGATTCATAACAGTAACATTGGGGGTTATTTACGAAAGGCAAATTAATTTTGCACTACAAGTGCAACGTGCACTTGAAATTGCACTTGGAAGTGCAGTCGCTGTGAATCCGAGGGGGACATGCAAGGAAAATAAAAAACAGCATTTTAGCTTGCACGTGATTGGATGAGAAAATCAGCAGAGCTTCCCCTCATTTCCGATCTACCCCTCAGATTTACAGCAACTGCACTTCCAAGTGCACTTGCAGTGCAATTTCAAGTGCACTTTGCACTTGTAGTTTGCACTTGTAGTGCAAAGTGGATTTGCCTTTCGTAAATAACCCCCATTCAGTTTGCTCTAAATCTCTAATATTATTTAGAACAGGTTTATTTTACTGTAACCTCCAGAAATGCTGTCTCCCTATGAGAGGTTTATATCTATGTATGGTAAGAGATTATCTGCTTTGTAGGTACCAGGAAGCGTCAGGCAGACACGGAGCATCTGTACACCAGCCAAGTCGTACAACACATTCACAACAAGAATTTAATTTCATTTACTTCTGAACATCCAGAGGAGAGTTTTGATTATATTTTGGCTACAGGGATTTATTTGCCCTCATTTAATTAAATAAAACCATAGGGTGTAACGCTCGTTAAATAAAGAGAAGGAGAATCCCACCAAAGGCATCACGATGAAAAGGGAAACTTCTAGCCAAAATAGCCTAATATAGTTATTAAATAAATGAACACGAGACTAAGAAAACCTAGACACAAGTAAGAAGTTTATAGTCTAATAAAACAAATTAAAAGAGAAATTCCAGCTTTATTCAAGCTGTTTTAAATACTACAATAATGCAATAGGGTTGATTTACTAAAACTGCAGAGTGCAAAATCTGGTGCAGCTGTGCATGCTGGCCAATCAGCTTCTAATTTTAGCTTGTTTAAAGTGTAAGTTCACCTTTGCAGAAAAATCTGTGAGGTGAACTTACACAGGACCCCCTCCTCACCCCCAGTGACATACCTAGGGTTGGTGTCACCCGGTGCAGAAAAAATTGGTGTCTCCCCCCTCCACCAACTATAGTCCCACCTCAGTACAGACCCCCCTCCACTAACTACAGACCCCCCTCTCAGTATAGCCCTCCCCCACTAAGTACAGACCCCCCTCCCTCAGTACAGACCCCCTCACTAAGTACAGACCCCCCCTCCTCAGTATAGACCCCCCCCCACTACATACAGACCCCCCTCCATCAGTAGAGACCCCCCTCCCACAGTATAGACCCCCCTCAGTACAGACCCCCCTCCGTCAGTATAGACCTCCCCCTCAGTACAGACCCCCTTCACGAAGTACAGACCTCCTTTCCTCAGTATAGACCCCCCACTAAGTACTGACCCCCTCCCTCAGTACAGACCCCCTTCAATCAGTCTAGAACCCCCCCATCAGTATAGACACCCCCCTCAATCAGTACAGACCCTCCTCCACCGGTATAGATACCCCCTCAGTGCCGACCCCCCCATCAGTATAGACACCCCCCCTCAGTGCAGACCCCCCATCAGTATAGACACCCAACTCAGTGCAGACCTCCCCAATCCATATAGACACCCCCTTAGTGCAGACCTCCCCATCAGTATAGACACCCCCTCAGTGCAGACCCCCCATCAGTATAGACCCCCTCAGTGCAGACCCCCTCATCAGTATTGACCTCCCTCAGTGCAGACCCCCATCAGTATAGACCCCCCTCAGTGAAGACCCCCATCAGTATAGACACCCCCAGTTCAGACACCCCCCATCAGTATAGACAACCCCCTCAGTGCAGACCCCCCAATCAGTATAGACACCCACCTCAGTGCAGACCCCCCAATCAGTATAGACACACCGTCAGTGCAGACCCCCCCATCAGTATAGACACCCCCAATCAGTGCAGACCACCCATCAGTATAGACCCCCCTCTCCCCTCCCATAGCACCCCCCTGCACATGTCCATCTACATATAGTAAAGTGTACAGACCTCAAAACAGCGCGGACAGATATACACAGCGGTGTGTGTCTCTCGGCCTCCTCCTCCTGTGTGGATGTAAACAGAGAAGGTAGTCAAAAGAGAAAAGGGAGGGACTTTGGACTTTTTAGGCACCAACGACAACGTCTAGTTTTTACAAAATTTATTTTATATAAAAAAGAGCAAATATACAACAAAATACATTTAAAAACCACATCTTGTCAACATTACATATAGTAAGTACGAGCCACACGTGTAGCCTAAAGTAGCTAGCCTTGGGAACACCGATAAGGACGATCGGCTAAAATTAGCAGGTCCAGTGATTGTAGGGTGTCCAGCGGTGAGGCGAGGGTACAGTGGGACGAAGATACTCGTGACAATTAGCTCTACATGTTTCGCGTTTTGCGTAAACGCTTCATCTGGAGCATGATAGCTTTACCTTTAAAAGTGAGTACCTTCTGATCATTGGCTCTGCCCATCAGAAAGGCCTAATAGATCTCGACACATATAGATATCTGAACGTGGCGAACCCAAGATTGGCGACATTTTATGTCCTTCCTAAGATTCACAAGCACCCCCTCTCACCTCCGGGTAGGCCAATTATATCGGGCATAGGAGCCCTCACTGAAAATGCGAGCCGCCTAGTAGACTCTGTACTTATGCCTCACGTGCTGTCTCTCCCTTCCTACACGAGGGATACCCTAGATCTACTTAAACATATTGAGGGAATGGTCGTGCCTCCCGATGCCCTGCTTGTGACCATTGATGTTGAAGCACTTTACTCCAGCATCCCTCACGAGCAGGGCATCGGGATAGCTAGGACCTTCCTTCAGGAACAAGACAATCACCGTTGGGATTATGGTGAATTTGTCTTGGACCTGCTAAGGTTTATTTTAACTAAGAACTGTTTCACCTTTCAAGAGTCCCACTTCCTCCAGGTGCAGGGCGTAGCCATGGGCACTTGCTGTGCCCCTGCCTACGCCAATCTGTACCTGAGGGGGTGGGAACGTACTATTTTCTCAGATGATAATTTGTCGTCCTTTACTGGCCATGCACTTTGTTGGCTACGCTATATAGACGACATATTTATGGTATGGACAGGATCTCTGACTATGCTCAAATGTTTCATGGACGCCATTAACATTAACGTATTCAACCTAAAATTTACATATTCAGTAAATCCACAACAAATCACCTTTCTCGACCTTACTATTTTCAGAGACCAATCTGGCTGCTTAGCATCCACACTCTACAGAAAAGAGACGGCTGGAAATACCCTACTCCATGCCGAGAGTGCCCATCCTGAAACACTAATTAGGAGCATACCATACGCACAATATCTTAGGCTTAGACGAAATTGTACACATACCGAAGAATTTAAACTACAGGCCAACTCCCTTCGTGACAGACTTAAAGCCAGAGGCTATAGTAAATCCATCTTGCGAAGGTCCTTCAACAAAGCCCTTCGACAGTCACGTAACTCACTTATATATAAGACTAAAATCACCAAAACCAACGAGATTGTTAGATACATAACAAGATACTCTAAACAGCACGTTGAGCTACGCGAAATACTAGCTAGACATTGGCCTCTTCTCCATGAGGACCCTATCTTGAGGAAATATATAGGCCCTAACCCCGTGATTACCTTTCGTAAATCACGATCGCTACGCGATAAACTGACATCTAGCCACTACGTGAAAAATAGTTACTCACAACCACGTGAACATGGGATTACTCGCTGTGGACGGTGTACCTACTGCCCATGGGTGAGACCAGGGACCACCTTTACCCTCCCCAATGGGGAAACCTTTACCCCTCGATTCCATGCGGACTGTGAAACCCAAGGAGTTGTGTACTTAATGTACTGCACGTGCGGTGCTTTCTATGTCGGGAAGACGTTTCGCCATTTCCGCGCTCGCATTAAAGATCACATATATTACTCCTCGGGTGGCAAAATGATCACCTCGATAAGTCGACACCTTGATCTGTACCACAGATTCGATACCACTGTAGCATCTTTTATTGTCCTATCAGTCATCCCTAGGGATCCGCGAGGAGGTGACTGGGACAAAGCTATCCTTAAAAAGGAGACTCTCTGGATTGAACGCCTCTGTGCTACCCGCCCTCCGGGCATCAATGAGGCACTGTCCTATAAACCGTTTCTATAGGACTACAGAGCAGTTGGATACATTCTATGGCACAATTCTTCTTCACTAATAAGAACTTAATCTCCGCGTTGGCAGTCCCCATCCCCCCTTTCCCCTTTCTCCCGTCCTATTGTTGGTCCCTGCTCCCACCCATGGACAGTGGACTGATAACCTCACGAATGGCTGGGTCTATATCACCACCCACCATGCTCGTGACAATAACCTAAATGGTCTTCCTCCCTACCCATGGTCACCTTTATGAGGCTCTGCTTGTCATCTAGCTTGGACACCTATCCTTATGTCCAGTCCATGTCCCCACCATTATTATTCCTGCATGTTTAGGTCCGGTTATAAATCCCTGGACCTTGATTGATCTCTCATGTTTGCCCTTTATCCACGGCTCCCCTGTTAGTCTAAAAATTTAGATCGTCACAAGAAATAGCTACTATGTACTGATGACATCCTTAGGGATATACATTTACTATTGAGCTGTTTACCTTTCTGTAAAACTGTTTATAAACCCATATTATATGTATATTCTCTTGTTATGGCTGTGCTTTAAGGGGCTGTCAGTCCCACCTCTGTGTGACCGCAATTCCAGGCCTCCACCAACACCTAATGCGGCCGCCCATCGTCACACCCACCATCCTTAAGTGACGAATAGCAGAACCCAGGGGAGGCGGTGATACGCACGGCCTTCCTTGGGATTCCCTGCTCGACGCACATGCGCAATTCGCCCCACACGGTCGTACCGCATTGCGCAGGCGCGACGCGGTGTGCGGGCGCATGCGCACAGCGTCATCACGGCCGATCCGGATGACGTCATTCCGGCCTCGGCCGGAAATTGACGACGGATGGGACGTATATGTAGCACACACTGTGTGCTCATGGTCAGCGTCCCTCACCAGTCCACCGCCGAGACGCCGCTTGTCTATGCCTCTTTGGGCTGTGGTTAAGGTAAGCCACCTTTCCTGTCTCCCCCCCCCTTAGGCTACACACTGGATAGTTTTTGGTCCTTCCTGCCCTCTCTCCATCTATGGTAGACATTGTCCTGGAGATGTTTAACTTCATCTCCATATACGTTTTTATAGATCCCGGGCCTCACCACCAGCACCTGTCGGATGCGGGCCATCAACTTACTGGACACCCAGCTCCCCATACATTGTGGGTAACTATTGTTTGTGTGTCAGTTTCACACCAACGACCCCGTATGGGCTTGCTAGTCAAATAGTACACATTCCTGCTTCAGGTGAGCCTTGTACTACACATGCTAGGTCTTGGCCCTCTAATGTATATATATCTACTTGTTCTACTTTATTGACTACCTACATGTCTCTATAATGACATCCAATAGGACCTTGACCAGTGATACAATCCTTCCACCATCAACCGGCTTCCATATATACACGGCCTACTGGACGTTTGGGACTTACCTTTTTGCTTACCACACTTATAGCTACATTCACAATTTCAGTAAGTGTTGACCCATATATATGTTTTATAGCATTGTATTATATCATATACGCCCCCATTAGGTGTTGGACTAGGGGTCCTTATTGTGCGGTTACGATTGGTGGCCTGATCTCCCTTCAGCAGAGCGATTAAATTACCTAACTGTATGTAATATATATTGGTATCATTGTAATTTATGCAATATTGTATACTCATTATGTGTTTTTCTAAACTATCATTCTCTTGTCAGTGATTCTCCTATCACGCTCCAGATGAAGCGTTTACGCAAAACGCGAAACATGTAGAGCTAATTGTCACGAGTATCTTCGTCCCACTGTACCCTCGCCTCACCGCTGGACACCCTACAATCACTGGACCTGCTAATTTTAGCCGATCGTCCTTATCGGTGTTCCCAAGGCTAGCTACTTTAGGCTACACGTGTGGCTCGTACTTACTATATGTAATGTTGACAAGATGTGGTTTTTAAATGTATTTTGTTGTATATTTGCTCTTTTTTATATAAAATAAATTTTGTAAAAACTAGACGTTGTCGTTGGTGCCTAAAAAGTCCAAAGTCCCTCCCTTTTCTCTTTGACTACTTAAATTAGGACGTGGCACTATATTACCCATTGAGTATCCATAGTACCACACTATGAGGATACTTTCTCTTTTTTCTTTTTTTTAAACAGAGAAGGTGGCTTCAGTCCACTCTGCTGTGGGACACAGCCGTGAGAGGTGCAGATCATTGTAGGGCAGCAGGCGGTGTTAGCGGGGTGTCACCCCTCTGGCGGGTGTCACCCGGGTGTGGGCTGCACCACCCACCCCCACCTAGCGACGCCACTGTTCACCCCCCATCCTGCTGACCAGGAGCAAGGCGATCTCCCGTTCTGAGCCATTCTATAGATGCGTCACGGGTCCGGGTCTTCTTCCCCGCTGACAGGCCGGGCTAGACCCCCCTCAGTGCAGACCCCCCATCAGTATAGACCCCCTCAGCGCAGACCCCCCTTCAGTATAGACACCCCCCTCAGTGCAGACCCGCCATCAGTATAGACAGCCACCATAGTGCAGACCCCCCATCAGTATAGACACCCCCTCAGTGCAGACCCCCATCAGTATAGACACCACCCCATCAGTATAGACACAACCCCCCATCAGTAAAGACACCCCCCTCCATCAGTATAGACTCGCCCTCAGTGCAGATGCCCTCAATCCGTATAGACCCCCCTCTCCCCTCCTATAGCGCCCCCCCCCTGCACATGTCCATCTACATATAGTAAAGTGTACAGACCTCAGAACAGCAAGGAGGGCTATACACGGCGATGTATGTCTCTCGGGCTCCTCCTCCTCCTGTGTGGATGAAAACTACTGCTGCAGAATATACCAGCCCACCTGGCTGCTTGTTTCCCCAGTCCCCTTGATTGGCACACAGTTCCATGGAGACTCCCCAGGGCAAGGATGAAGACTTAAGCATACTGCTGTCTTCAGAGAGCACTGCTACACATGACGGTCTCTCCCCCTTGTGTTGTCCCTGCACTGTGCTGATATTACTCACTGTCCTTGCTTGCTCTTTCCTGCTGCCTCTTCCGGCATGAATCCCTCCAGTTGCCTCCTATGGTACGATCCTTCCAGGCCAGCTATCCTGAGCTCCAGCCTGAGGTAAAACCCTTGGCCGGCAGGGGTCCCTCAGGGGCCACCGACAGCCTCTCCATCTCCATCTTCCACCCAACTCCCCTACTGGCATGGCCCATGAATATTTATGGATATTTTATAGTCTCCCGCCAGCCCACTGGCTGAGGTCCCATAAATATTCATAGCAGCCCCTCCTAGTCTCCACCCACTAGTTGTAGAACATTCTCCAATGTTCCAGAAATAGAGGGAAGCACCAGAGTGCTGCCAGGATGAGTCATCTAGCCATGGCCTCTAATAACCCTGACCCTAGAGCCAGGGTATGCTTTTACCTGCACTACACTACTAGTAGCACACACTAGATGGTGCTACACATATTTTTACCTATAAGAACATAGAAGATAAACTATATACACAGGAACCTATTTGTTATTATTTGCAATTTTTTATAGTACCTGACTTGTTCACTTTTCTTTAACACCTTGCTGACTACATCACTTATGCGGCGTACACACGCTCGGAATTTCCGGCAGGATTGTCCGCCGGACCTAGTCCTTTTCCGAGTGTGTGGACTTGCCCACACCCGGACTTTTCCGGCGGACGATCCGTGGGAAAAAGTCTGCGGGACTTTTGAAATGAACGGACTTGCCCCACACACGGAGAAAAGTCAGTTCATTTAGAACGTAACTGCAGGTAGACGGGACTAGCGAAGGCAGCGAATGCCGCCGCACTAGCCCCGTCACCTGGCATGGATTTAAAGGGAATCCCCACGCCGAAAAAACGGCGTGGGGGCCCCCCCCCAAATCCATCTCAGACCCTTATCCGAGCACGCAGCCCGGCCGGCCAGGAAAGGGGGTGGGGACGCGCGAGCGCCCCCCCCCTCCTGAGCCGTACCCTCAACATGGGGGGTGCACTGGGGAAAGCACCTTGTCCCCATGTTGATGAGGACAAAGGCCTCTTCCCAACAACCCTGGCCATTGGTTGTCGGGGTCTGCGGGCGGGGGGCTTATCGGAATCCGGGAGCCCCCTTTAATAAGGGGGCCCCCAGATCCCGGCCCCCCACCCTATGTGAATGAGTATGGGGTACGATGTACCCCTACCCATTCACCTAAGGTGTAAAAGTGTAGATAAAAAAAATACACAATTTTTTTTTTTATATTTTATTGCACTGCTCCGGGGGTCTTCTTCCGTCTTGGGGGGGTCTTCTCGCCGGACTCCTCCGCTCTCTTCTGCTCTTTTAACTAGCTCTTTTACCGAGCGGAGGAGCCCGGCTTTCTTCTTCGTCATCGCCGCCGTCGTCTGGGGGTCTTGTTCCGCCTTCGGGGGTCTTCTGGGGTCTCTTCTGTTCTTGCCGCTGTCTCTGCCTTCTGCGCCGTCTTCTTCTTCCTCCTCTTCTTCTTCTTCTTCTTCCGATGTTGACTCGTCGCTGTCTCTGGCCGGAATGACAGAGACGCGGGGTCACCTCCGGGCCTGTGACATCATAGGGGGGCGGGGTCACAATGTGACATGAGCATGTGACCCCGCCCTCTTGTCCCTATATAAGTCACAACACAGCGCGTCTCTGTCATTCCGGCCAGAGACAGCGACGAGTCAACATCGGAAGAAGAAGAAGAAGAAGAAGAAGAAGAGGAGGAAGAAGAAGACGGCACAGAAGGCGGCACAGAAGGCGGCGACAGCGGCAAGAACAGAAGAGACCCCGGAAGACCGCCGAAGGCGGAACGAGACCCCCAGACGACGGCGGCGATGACGAAGAAGAAAGCCGGGCTCCTCCGCTCGGTAAAAGAGCTAGGTAAAAGAGAAGAAGAGAGCGGAGGAGTCTGGCTAGAAGACTCCCCAAGATGGAAGAAGACCCCCGGAGCAGTGCAATAAAATATTTTTTAAAATTGTGTGTTTTTTTTATATACACTTTTACACCTTAGGTGAATGGGTAGGTTTACATCGTACCCCATACTCATTCACATAGCGTGGGGGCTGGGATCTGGGGGCCCCCTTATTAAAGGGGGCTCCCGGATTCCGATAAGCCCCCCGCCCGCAGACCCCGACAACCAACGGCCAGGGTTGTCGGAAAGAGGCCCTTGTCCTCATCAACATGGGGACAAGGTGCTTTGGGGTGGGGGGGGGCGCACGGCCCCCCTTTCCCCAGGGCACCCCCCATGTTGAGGGTACGCAGCCTGGTACGGCTCAGGAGGGGGGGCGCTCACTCGTCCCCACCCCCTTTCCTGGCCGGCCGGGCTGCGTGCTCGGATAAGGGACTGAGATGGATTTGGGGGCACCCCCACGCCGTTTTTTCGGCGTGGGGATTCCCTTTAAATCCATGCCAGGTGATGGGGATAGCGCGGCGGCATTCACTGCCTTCACTAGCCCCGTCTACCTGAAGTCACGTTATAAATGAACGGACTTTCCGATCTTGTGTCGGCAAGTCCGTTCATTTCCAAAAGTCCCGCGGACTAGTATACAGACCGCGGGATTGTCCGCCGGACTCGCGAGTCCAGCGGACAATTTTAAGTCTGAACTTAAAACTTAGTCCGCTGGACTTTGGGCGTGAAAAAGTCCGCCGGCGCCCACACATGGGCGGATTGTCCGGCGGACAATCCCGCGGGAAAGTCCGCTCGTGTATACGAGCGTACTGCGGCAGAGCGGCTCTTCTGTGCCAAATCACATACCTAGGACGTGATCTGGCACTTCTAGGTAGGGTCGATTGCGTGCGCACTGCTGACAACCCAGCTGTGCTGTGATTAGACACAGCACAAGCTGATCAGCGGTGCTGGCCAATGGATGTCCATCAGCGAGGAGAGAGACAGGACAGAGCTCTGCCTATGTAAACAAGGCAGAGCTCTGTTCTGTCAGCAGGGAAGTGATAGATTTTGATTCCCTGCAAGCCAGGGAATAAAATCCACCACATCCCTTAGTAAAACCACATCATAGTACACACAAAAACACATGTTAGGCACATGGTTAACCCTTTGATCACCCTAGATGTTTAAACCCTTCCCAGCCAGTGTCATTACTACAGTGACAGTGCATATTTTTAGTACTAATCGCTGAATTAGTATCACTGGCTCCTACAAAGTGTCAGCTAGTGTCAGAATGTCCGCCGCAATATCGCAGTCCAGCTATAAGTCACTGATCGCCACCATTACAAGTATAAAAAAAAAACATTTCAGTACAGTGCCTTGAAAAGGTATTCATACCCCTTGAAATCTTCCACATGGATGGAAGGAAAATGATAAATAGTTTTCAATTTTTTTTACAAATAAATATTTGAAAAGTGTGGCGTGCATTTGTATTCAGACTCCTTTACTCTGATACCCCTAACTACAATCTAATGGAACCTTTTGCCTTCAGAAGTCACCTAATTAGTAAATAGAGTCCACCAGTGTGTAATTTAATCTAAGTATAAATACAGCTGTTCTGTGAAGCCCTCTGAGGTTTGTTAGAGAACCTTAGTGAAAAAAAAAACAGCATCATGAAGGCCAAGGAACACAATAGACAGGTCAGGGATAACATTGTGGAGAAGTTCAAAGCGGGGTTAGGTTATAAAAAAAACAAAGAACTTTGAACATCTCACAGAGCACTGTTAAATCCATCATCCGAAAAGGGAAAGAGTATGGCATAGCTGCAAACCTACCAAGACATGTCCATCCACCTAAACTGACAGGCCAGGCAAGGAGAGCAATAATCAGAGAAGCAGCCAAGAGGCCCATGGTAACTCTGGAGGAGCTGCAGAGATCCACAGGACAACTATTAGTCGTGCACTCCACAAATCTGGCCTTTATGGAAGAGTGACAAAAAGAAAGCCATTGCTGAAATAAATAATAAAAGGAATCACATAAAAAAAACTATAGTGATCAGCAGCACTAAAAGCGGATACAGAAAAGTGAAAAAGATGGAATTTCATTGAAAATTAGTCCATAAACATTCAATCAGTAAAGGAAATGTCCACAAACGTGTGAGCGGCCTTCAAAAGGGTGACAATGTCTTCAAACCACACCATGCGTTTCACAGGTACCACTCCCTGTCAGTTTTGAACTCACCAGAGGAAGTTGCCTTACACTCGCATGTTTGGCAGCAGCGCAGTTACCCATTAAAGTGGTTGTAAACCCTTACAAACCACTTTGACCTACAGGTAAGCCTAGATTAAGGCTTACCTGTAGGTCCAAGATATATCTCCTAAACCTACACGGTTTAGGAGATGTTTGCCAAAAGACAGCTGCTAACGGCGATATGCCGCTAGTGGCGGCTCCCGTGCGCATGGCATCATGGCGGCTCCAGCGAATCACAGGCGCCGGAGGAGCGGGACCTGGAAGTCACTCCGGGATACATGGCAGGGGTGAAGATGAAGAAGGAGGACCGCTTCGGGGGGCTTTGTTCTCAGGTAAGTTATTCATAATGAGCTAGTATGCTATGCATACTAACTCATTATACCTTTGCCTTGCAGGGTGCATTTTTTTTTTTTTTTTGATTGGCTTTACTTCCTCTTTAAGGGTTAACTCAACGACTGGCCCCTCTCCACTTGGTATGAACTGGTGGATGGAGGAGGATAACAAAAGTGATAGCGTCAAAAGAGATAGCGTCAAACACACTGATATATTTATTTAGATAAAACCTTCAAATATTGCACTTACAAGGTAAATGAATAAGCATAGAGGATGTAAAAACCAGAGCGCTGTAACAGCCAAAGATAAAAAATTCAGCCGGCGATATCTCACCACACTGCAGATACAGCTAGAGCGTCTCTCGTAACAAAGTCTTCCTACTAGTTGCCGTACAGCCACTCTCCGATGCGTTTCGTCATCTTGACTTCGTCCTGGGATTGCTGAAAGAAAGCAATAAGATGTCCCGTTTTCAGTTTGTGAGAAGCCATGTGGGGGACACAGCAAACATGTGGAAGAAGGTGCTCTGGTCAGATGAGACCTAAAGGCAAAGCGCTACATGTGGTGGAAAACTAACACTGCACATCACCCTGAACATGCAATCCTCACTGTGAAACATGGTGGTGGCGACATCATGTCGTGGAGGTGCTTTTCTTCAGCAGGGACAGGGAAGCTGGTCAGAGTTGATGGGAAGATGGTTGGAGCCAAATACAGGGCAATCTTAGAAGAAAACCTGTTAGAGTCTGCAAAAGATTTGAGACTGGGGCAGAAGTTCACCTTCCAGCAGGACAAGGACCCTAAACATACAGCCAGAGCTTCAATGGAGTGGTTTAGATCAAAGCATATTCATGTGTTAGAATGGCCCAGTCAAAGTCCAGACCTAAATCCAATTGAGAATCTGTGGCAAGACTTAAAGCGGTAGTATAGTCACTTTTATTACTTTTACCTACAGGTAAGCCTATAATAAGGCTTACCTGTAGGTAAAAAGAATATCTCCTAAACCTATACGGTTTAGGAGATATCCCCCTTGCAATGAGCTGCTGACTTCAGCGGCGCATGCGCACAGGGGATTCTCGGCTGAAAGCCCTACAGACGCCGGACTTTGCCGGAAAGAAGTCTTCCGCATGCACGGGAGTGACCACATCGCGGCTCCAGCCGTGATACCCAAAAGACACGCAGAGGCAACATGTCAGCTCCCTCTGCGTGGACCAGACGAGTTACCGACGCCTCGTTCTAAGGTAAGTATTTCATAGTGAGCTAGTATGCGTTGCATACTAGCTCATTATGCCATTTGCCTTACAGGTGTAAAAAAAAATTTTGGGGGTATAAAACCGCTTTAAAAATTGCTGTTCACAGACTCTCTCCATCCAATCTGACAGAGCTTGAGCTATTTTGCAAAGAAGAATGGGCAAAAATTTCACTCTCTAGATGTGCAAAGCTGGTAGAGACATCCCCAAAAAGACTTGCAGCTGTAATTGCAGTGAAAGGTGGTTCTACAAAGTATTGACACTTTTCACATATTTATTAAAAAAAAAAAATTGGAAAGCCATTTATCGTTTTCCTTCCATTTCAAAATGATGTGCCACTTTGTGTTGGTATATCACATAAAATCCCAATAAAATCCATTTATGTTTTTTGGTTGTAACATGACAAAATGTGGAAAATTTCAAGGGGTATAAATACTTTTTCAAGGCACTGTACATATCCCATAGTTTGTAGACGCTATAACTTTTGCGTAAACCAATCAATGTACGCTTATTGGGATTTTTTTACCAAAAATATGTTGCAGAAAACATATTAGCCTAAATTTATGAAGAAATGTAATTGTTTTTTTTTTTGAATGGATATGTTTTGTAGTAGAAAGTAAAAACTATTTTTACATTTTTCAAAATTGTTGGTATTTTTTTGTTTATAGCGCAAAAAAAAAAAAAAAAATGCAGTGGTGATCAATTACCACCAAAAGAAATCTGTGCTAGAGCCTTGCATGACCAGTTAAAGTAATACAGTGCTGTATTATTTCTTTATTAGTAGTAGTTATTAGTAGTTCTAATGCTTTAAAACGTATATGGAGCTTAGTTTTAAAATTCAAATATTATATTCACTAATAATTTGCTGACCTTCCACTGTGTATATTTATAGTATAACTAAAAGGCAAATCATGGAAAGTGAAAGTAAAGGAACAATCCCTTATTTTGGGTTGTCCCAAGAAAAGTAATGGAGGGGACACTAGTTCTGGTGACCTGGGGGTCCCTAAGGGAATTCCTTTAATTTACAGGGATTTTCTCTCATTTCCTGTTTGGCTAGAGGACAGGAAGTGAAGGGAAATCTCCTCAATGACACTGACAGGGATTATAACCCTCCCTTGCTCTATTCAAAATGAGAAGAACAGTTTTGCTTATAGTTCTAGTTTTTAGTTTTTTTTGTAGTAGAGTTTTACCCGCACCTGTATCTGTATCTGTTCAGATCACTTGTTCCATCCATATTTTGCTGAATTTTGAAAATATTTAACAGCGGTACTGAGTTATTTGATGTAAATATTACACAATGTCAGATTTGCTGCACATTTTCTGAACTTTTGCCCTTTTGACATTTATCAGCAATGACAAATTTTTAGAGGTATACTAATTGGAAGAACTGGCTATCTGGTACTGAGTTATGAGCACTTATTATATCCCATAAATTCAGTGAGAATGTTACTATCCTGCTCATTGTGTGTGAGGTTCAGCAATTAACTGACATATCTGCAGATAAAATCAGAATGGAGGGGTCTGACGGCAGAGGTCATTTTAGGTTTTCATCTCTTTAAAAGAGAAGTAAAGGATTCATTTTTTTTTTACAATCATACTGACCTCGGTGGATTCAGCATCGGTCCGATGCTGCATCTGTCCCCCGGCGCCTCTGCACTGAGACCCGAACGATCGAACACCGCCGACTGATCGGTTTTCAGACTGTCAGTCACAGCTCTCTGCTCTTCTCCCTCCTCGCTCACAGGAGCGCTGGGCTGTGGAGGGGCGGGAGCGGCCGTCTGAGGCTCTCAGCAGCTCACTGAGAGGCTGAGAGGGGTGTCAGTCCAGGCACCTGGCAGATCCAAATTACGTGGTCGGGATGACGCGGTGCCTGGACTGATATCAGTGACGTCAGCAGAGAGCGGACTTCAGCCCACTCTCTGCTGAAAACACGTCACAGGAGTGCAAAACTAATTGCACTCCTGCCATCCATAGGAGAAGTACAGCCAAAAGAGGTCAGGCTGGACTTCTCCTTTAAGGTAAGACACCTGCATCTAATTAAAACTGGCACTTAGGCTGGGTTCACACTTATGCAAATTGGATTTGGGTTTCCCCACATCCAAAAATTTGGACCTGATTTGCACCTTAAAGTGGATGTAAACCCACTCTCATCCTTTCTAAACTACTGCAATATTGGTTATCTAGAAGGATATACATGCCTCCTGCATGTATACGTATCTGTCAAATGTCTCCCCTCTGTCTGCTATGAGACCTGAAAAACTGCAGATTTTGTGGGTGGGTCGGTTTTCCAGGGCTCAGTGGGTGGAGTTGTGATGTCAGTAGACTCCCCGCCCACCTCTACACTCCCCTTATCAACATGCATTTTCTCCTGTGTATTTCTTACACTGAACTTCTGCTATGATCACTAACATACAGTCAAAACCCAGAAAAGTCCCCACGTGACTTCAGCATGACAAATCATGCTGAGGTGTGGAACAGCCAATCCTTGCAGAGCTGCTGAAGAAAGGAGTGGGGGTGGGAATTAAAAAATAATGCATGTCTTAGGTTAGTGCACGAGATATGTAAATCACCTGTCAATCACAGCAAGGGGGGAAGAACGGACAAAGTTTTCACAGTTTGTCCGTTTTATTTCACTGAAAAAAGATATGAGGATTGCTCAGAGCTGGATTAACTCTTTGTGGCAAGACTGGGCACAGCTGATCTGAAATCCCATACTCTATATTGTGCCAGACAAAAAATAAATAAAAAATTTCGGGTTTACATCCACTTTAACCGGTGTACAGATACACTCCGGATCCTCTGCTGTGAACCACGGCCACAGCCTTAGGAAAATGTACCATTGTAGGAGGCTTTTCAACTCATTCATTGTGCATATGGCATATGATCCCCACTGGCACATTATAAATGTAAACTTGTCTTTTACAAGATATTTTTAGGTATAATTATTCAGTAATCTACATTATGTGCGCTTTGTCATGATTTATCTAGGAGTTGCAAAAAAATATATATTTGCCAATCTTAACAAACATACATAATTTGATAAGCAATTTCCAGGTTAAGGCCTGGTTCACACTAGTGCAATTTCAGATGTGCCTTGAGTCAGACAGAATTGCATGACAATGGATATCTCATTGTTTTCAGTCGTGTCTGTTTACATCCAACCCCGCACAAAGCGATTTAGGAGAAGGTTTCTGTACTACTTTGATGCAATCAAAATGTGATTTTGGCCCCATAGCATGTACAAACTTTATCAAAGTTGCATCCAAAATGTAGCACTACATAATAGCACTGAAAGTCAGATCAAAATTGTATCGCAGTAGTGTGAACCTAGCATAAACCTTCAACCATCAACAAATAAGATGGATGCTGGTGGCCAATGACAGCAAATGAGCAGCAATCCTGGCTGAAGGAGGTGCCTGGAATTACTGGAGAATCCTGGTTAAAGTGATAGCAAAGACTTGTTTTTTTTTCTTTAAAATAACAAATATGTTATACTTACCTGCTCTGTGCAGTGGTTTTGCACAGAGCAGCCTGGATCCTCCACTTCTCGGGTCCCATGCTGGAACTTCTGGCTCTTACCTCCTGCTGGGTGCCCCCAGAGAAAGCAGCTACAAGTAATATTGTAAAATAAATAAATAAATGGTAAAAAAAAAATATAAAAAAAATAAAATAACGCATAATAAAAAACCGACACCAGTGACTGAACTATACCAGGGTCACTTAAGTCGCACTTGTGACCAGGCCTTGGCATTCCGCCACCGAGCTCAGAGGGAAAGGCCCCAGCTGGGGGTTCCTTCATGGTTTTGTGCACTGTACTTACGACACTGCTGTGAATTACTAATATTATTTAGAAGTATTTAGCAAGCTAGGTGGCCATCCATCTTTATCACAGTTTGCTGTGATCTATTTTGCATACTGTATTTTTTTATGTAAAGACTACAATTATTGTAACAATCTCCTCTTATGGCATAATTTATTATTATATACAGGATTTATATAGAGCCAACAGTTTAAGCAGCGCTTTACAATATAAAAGGGAGACAATACAGTTTAAATACAATAAAATACAAGAGGATTAAGAGGGCCTTGCTCAGAAGAGCTTACAATCTAATAGGGTGGGGCAGATGGTACAAAAGGTTGTAACTGTGGGGAATGAGCTGATGGAAGTGGTAAAAGATTAGTGAGACGTGATAGCATTTTCTGAAGAGATGAGTTTTTAGGGATTGCCTGAAGGTAGCAAGAGTAGCGGATAGCCGGACAGGTTGAGGTAGCGAGTTCCAGAGGATGGGAGAGGCTCTGGAGATAATTTATGAATAACTTATGAGCAGGGGCGGACTGACAACTCACGGGGCCCCCGGGCAATAGGAGATTATGGGGCCCCCCAGGCAATCAGAGATAATGGGGCCACACAGTATACACATACACAGTATACACACACACACAGTATACACATACATGTACACACAGTATACACAGACATGTTTCTATTGGCTGAGAAGGTCCTGGAGAGGCGGGGCAGCTATAATCTCGGGATTTTTAGACCAAAAGGATGTTGGTAAGAGACATTTCAGAGACAGATGTAAAAAAAAAAACACAGATTTTTACATACTGTCCCTGGTTTTACTGATGCTGGCAACCCTGATGGGGCCCCCTAGTGGCCCGGGGCCCTCGGGCGGTGCCCGAGTGGCCGAATGGTCAGTCCGCCCCTGCTTATGAGTAGGGAATGGTTATAACTCCATCAGGTACTTTTTTTTAATTGTTTGTAGCCCCCTGTGAAGATTTATTTTAAAATTCTGTCATATCGACACAACCTATGAAAATACAGAGTTATCAGCATTTTATACTGTGAAAAGTGGAAATACACTTTAAGAGAAATTGTTGCCCCCTACTGGAATAAAAAGAGACTTTCTGAATGTGCTATTTGAACAGCAGGGGCTTCAATCTGATTCTACCTGTTCATGATCTCTGATTATACTACAGTCAGGCAGTTTTTGGCAAATACTGACTAAAGCCTCGTACACACAATCAGATTTTTGGACGACCGTTCGTCCGTTTTTTGTTGCATGCTAGTCTCATGTCGAAAGTGAAGAGGTTAGTCACCATACGAAAATTCTCGTATGATAGAATACAACGTCAGAAGTGACGAAGTGTGTTGAATTGTTTTGTATGTGTTCTTTCGTTTCTGAGCATGCGTAGTTTTGCTCTTACGATTTTTTTCGTACGAAAACCGCACTAATTAAAACGAAAATCAGACGTTGAGTTCACATCCTACAACAATTTTATATTCTTCACATCCAGCTTTTGTCGTACGAAAAAATCGGCTGTCGAAAAACACCATACTAACGATCCGAAAATCGGCAGATCGTTCATCGGACAAAATTTTACTTCCGATTTTCTTATCGTGTGTACGGGCCTTAAGATACTGGGAATGCTGCAAGTTCTCTAGATATGTTTTGGTGGATTGAATCAAATTCAACTCCCTTTATAGCAATAAATCCCTGACAAGGGGTACCAATCCTCCCACGCTCCATTTAAAACTAAAAGAAAATATTTTATTTAAAGATACTGTAAATCTTAAGTGGAATTTAAGCATTTAACGGTCACTTAGAGAGGAACACAGCCCAAGTGGTTATATATTTATTAAAGTGGTAAAAGCAGTGAATTTGGTTATGTAATTGACTTTTCTACTTTCTTGTTACCAATATTTTTCATTAATAGCAACTTGTTGAAAGTGTTGTCCGTTGCCGCCAAGTAAAGTAATGTGAATTTTTCTTCCACCAAAACTAGTTTCCCTGCAATTTTTTTCTCTCTCTTTCCTCTAAATTTTTCAGTCTGCCAATTTGTAGTTTGCGTTGTTTGCAAAAGTAGCTTCTGTAATAATCCTTTTCTACACTAGGTGGAGACAAACATCACTGTTCAAATCACAGCCCCTTTCCAAACACTCATAAATGATGTAAGCGATAGCCAAAGTTAGTAATAGTGAGATATAACTTATTTTTATCGATAAAGCATAGATATGTCCAAAATAAAAACAATTATGTAATACTTGGTTTTGTTTGTTTTATTAAAAGAGCTACAGAAAATGTTTATGTATTTGCAGCTTCATTTGCAGTCAGTGCCTACAATAATTTAAGAGCTATTCTCATTATAGCATGCAGAGCACCATGTCTGAGGACACTGATATGTGAATTACAGTAATTATAGAACAGTGTGTTAACAATACTTCGGAGACCAGAGGTCATTGATACCCAGACTAAATTTATCAGTGTCAGTATGCGTTTGTTAATGCGACACAATGGGGGTTATTTACTAAAGGCAAATCCACTTTGCACTGAAAGTGCAGTCGCTCTAAATCTAAGGGGTAGATCTGAAATGAGGGGAAGCTCTGCTGATTTTATCATCCAATCATGTGCAAGCTAAAATGCTGTTTTTTATTTTCCTTGCATGTCCCCCTCGGATCTACAGCGACTTTCCTTTTAAGTGCACTTGCAGTGGATTTTTCTTTAGTAAATAACCCCCAATATTCTTATTCTTTAAAAATAATTCATACAAATCTACTACTTAATCTGTCTGTAATCTATTTTTTTGCCTACTTGTAACATCCTCTGAGAGCTCCAGAAGCTTTACTTTTTCTTCCTCACATCTGTTTATTTGGATTAACCAGCTGAGATCCGCGCTATAGCCGATTGACGGCTTCAGCGTGGATCTCATATGCCGGGACTGCGTCTATTGACGTCGTCCCCTTCCCTGGCTCCCCGCGCGCTCTCGTGAGTGCGCAGCGGGGAAAATCTGTGTTGGCCGTGTCCCCTGGACACAGCCAATCACAGATCGCTGTAAACGGCCAATCACAGCGGCCGTTTACAGCGCGATCGCCTCCTCCAATGAGAGATGATCTCCAATGTAAACATATGAGATCATCTCTCATTGCCGGCTTTCTCTCTGCTCACACCGAGACAGCGAGTGAGGAGAGAGAAGCCATCTCAGTGTCAGTGAGTGAGATCCCTAAATAAAAACACAATTGTGCCCAAAAAGTGCCCAAAAAGTGCCCACAGTCCCTATTGGTACACACAGCTAGTGCAATCTGTGCCCAGCTGTGTGCATCTTTGCCCACTTGTGCCATCTGTGCCCGCCTGTGCCCGCCTGTGCTCGCCTGTGCCCGCCTGCCCATCTGTGCCTGTCTGCAGCTTGAGATCAGTGCGCATCTGTGCCACTTCATCTGTGCCACCTCATCAGCACCCATCGGTGCCACCACATCAGTGCCCATCTGTACCAATCAGTGCCCATCAGTGCCGCCTCATCAGTGCCCATCTGTGCCACATCGATCAGTGCCCATCTGTGCCACATCGATCAGTGCCCATCTGTGCCACCTCAACTGTGCCCATCTGTGCCACCTCAACTGTGCCCATCTGTGCCACCTCAACAGTGTCCATCTGTGCAATCAGTACTCAGTACACATCTGTGCAATCAATCAGTGCACATCTGTGCCGACTCATCAGTGCCTATCAGTGCCCACCTGTGCCACCGCATCAGTGCATATCTGTGCCCACCTGTGCCGCCTCATTAGTACAAATCTGTGCCCACCTGTGCCACCTCATTAGTGCCTATCTGTGCCCACCTGTGCCGCCTCATCAGATCACATCTGCGCTGCAAAAATGTCTAAAAGATCTTATTCCGCCGAGGAGGCATACCAAATTCTTTCCACGCCCGACGAGAGCTACGGGGAGCTCTCTATGTCGGATTCCATTTCAAATTCCGGTTCCGAATCTGACCCAAATTATGATCCAGTCCTCAGTAGCGAAACACTGAGTGACTACTCAGAGGATGAAGTTGCTCGGCCCGCCAAACGAAGGCGTTCTAGTGAGGCAGTGGCATCCACCAGCAGTGCAGTGCCATCTACCAGCACCGCAGTGCCACCTACCAGCACCGCAGTGCTATCTACCAGCACCGCAGTGCCATCTACCAGCACCGCAGTGCCATCTACCAGCACCGCAGTGCAAAGTCCAAGTACCAGTGGGGTGTCACCTCAGCCCCAAAGGGTTAGGACCCGATCCAGCCTTCCCTATTCCCTTCAGTACCCTTTGTGGCTTCCTCCTAATTCAGGAGAAGCCAACATTCCCCCTTTCACTGCCCAGCCAGGAGTCCAGGTGGACACGGAGAATTTTAGCCCAATCGATTTTTTTCATTTAATTTTTACGGAGGATTTGTTAGGATCAATCGTGGCCCAGTGTAATCTTTATGCCCAACAATTTATTTTGAAAAACCCAACTTCATATTATGTCCGTCCCTATGAATGGAGAGACCTAACGGTGGAGGAGTTCAAGCTTTTTTTAGGCCTCACACTCAATATGGGACTCGACAAAAAAAATCAAGTGCGTACCTATTGGTCAACCAACCCCCTCCACCACATGCCGCTCTACTCCGCTGTAATGTCCAGATCCAGGTATCAGATGATAATGAGGTTCCTACATTTCAGTGACAATTCCCAGTGCCCTCCCCGAAATGACCCAAAATACGACAGACTTTACAAAATTCGGCCACTTATAAATAATTTTTCTCAAGCATTCTCCCAGCTTTTTACCCCGGACCAACATATATGTGTGGATGAGTCCCTCATAAAATTTTGCGGCAGGCTTAAAATTAAGCAATATATCCCCAGCAAAAGGGCCCGCTACGGGGTGAAGTTGTACAAATTGTGTGAACGAGCCACAGGGTACACATATTCATTTATAGTGTACGAAGGGAAGGACACCCAGCTGCAGCCCCCTAATTGCCCGGATTACTTAGGATGCGGCGGGAAAGTTGTTTGGGACCTTGCCTACCCCCTACTGGATAAAGGATACCACCTGTATGTAGATAACTTATACACATCCCTGCCCCTGTTCCACAACCTCCACCGGATGAAGACGCCAGCATGTGGCACTGTAAAGAAAAATCGGAAGGGCTTTCCTTAAAGTCTTGTGAACAAGACTTTGAGAAAAGGAGAAGCGGCAAGTTTGCGGAATAAGGAGATTCTGGCAGTGAAGTGGAGGGACAGAAGGGATGTATACATGTTGTCTTCTATCCACAATGATACGTTCGTGGAGATCCCCAGAAGGAGTGGCCCCATAAACAAACCAAAATGCATCTACGACTACAATTTGCTCATGGGGGGAGTCGACTATAACGATCAAATGATGCAACCGTACCTTGCCATAAGAAGGACATGCTACTGGTACAAAAAAGTTGCCATCTATCTTTTTCAATTGGCCTTATACAATACATTTGTACTTTACCGCAAATCCACCCAAAACCCCAAACGCTTCTTTGGCTACCAGGAGGAAGTTTTCACCGCCCTTATATTCCCAAACGGCCCACCAGTAAATATCAGATCAGATGTTGTTAGTCGACTCTCCGAGCGCCACTTTCCTGATAAGATCCCTCCCAAACCAACAGGACAAAGACGTCAAAAAAGATGTAAGGTGTGTACCAGAGCAGGAGTCAGAAGAGACACATCTTACTATTGTGCAGAATGTCCTTCCCAACCAGGCCTCTGCATAGGTGACTGTTTTCGC
The DNA here is from genome assembly GCA_028564925.1 of Lithobates sylvaticus. Taxonomy (NCBI): domain Eukaryota; kingdom Metazoa; phylum Chordata; class Amphibia; order Anura; family Ranidae; genus Lithobates; species Lithobates sylvaticus. Next base: position 621,487,402 of record CM053026.1, on the reverse strand, counting down.
CGTTACCATTCTTCAGTAAATTTTTAGTTCCTCCCTTTACACACCGTCACACCCCTTATGCCACTGCCTGCTCTGTAAATGACCCTGGCTTGTTATTTGACCACGCTTCTGCCTGCCGATTCTGTACCTACCTCTGCCTGATCTGGAACTGACCCTGGCTTGTTATACGACCATGCTTCTGCCTAACGATTCTGTACCTACCTCTGCCTGATCTGGAACTGACCCTGGCTTGTTATACGACCATGCTTCTGCCTAACGATTCTGTACCTACCTCTGCCTGATCTGGAACTGACCTTGGACTGTTTGACCATGATATTTGCCTGCCTCTTGGACTGATCTTGTACCCTGCTACTGGACTAGTGGGATTCAACACAGGGGTCTCACATATGTGAGGGGCTCCAGAAATGTTTTTCTGGATGAAGAAAACAATTTTTTTTGTTTTTTTTTCCTAGATTAGGGTCTGGAGGCTCGGAGGCTTCAAAGAGATTTGGGTGGGAGAAGCCTCTACCCCTGTCCCCCTTCTGTCCTGAACGAGGCCCTACTTGCACTGCCTGCTGCCTGTAGGACTTACTGCCGCCATGCCTCTGTCTGTCACACTAACCACACCACATGGACCTGCCTACTACCAGGACCAATATTTTTGGCACTGCTGACAATATCTCTGCACTGACCCTGGACTGTATATGAACAGTATCCCTGCCTGCTGCCTGAAAAATTGTGTTCGCTGTTGCTGACCAAGTCCCTGCCTGCTGCCTGGACCAGTGCTATCCTCCTGTGGACAACTGCGCTACTACAACCACAGGTAAGCTTTTGTTTACCCTTTTCTCAGCATAATGTATTTTGGGGTGTAATTCTTGGTATGTGCATGCTATGTGTCCCTTGAACACCTGACAGTGTTCCTTGCATGTTGGGCCTCTGCATGTAGCCAGGCTGTGTGAAAGTCTCACACATGTGGTATCGCCATACTCAGGAGGAGTAGCAGAATGCATTTTGGGGTGTTACTTTTGCTATGTAAATGCTATGTGTTGGAAATATCTTATAAACCGACAACTTTGTGTAAAAAAAAAATGCGTTTTTATTTTTTTCCACATTTTCCCAAAACTTCTGGAAAAAAATGAACCGTTCAAAAGACTCATTATGCCTCATAGATTATACGTTGGGGTGTTAGCTTTCCAAAATGGGGTCATTTTATGGGCGTTTCCATTGTCCTGGTGCTCCAGGGCCTTCAAAAGTGTAATAGGTGGTTGAGAAATGAAATGTGCGATTTATGCTCCTAGAATGCCTGAAGGTGATACTTCAATGTTAAGCCTTTGTATGTGGTCAAGCTGTATAAACCTGATGGTGCTCCCTGCATGTTGGGCCACTGTATGTGGCCAGGTAGTGAAAAAGTCTCACACATGTGGTATCGTAATACTCAGGAGGAGCGGCAGAATGTATTTTGGGGTGTGATTTGTGGTATGCACATTCCATGTGAGAGAAATAAGCTATTACAATGACAATTTTGTGAAAAAAAAATAAAATTAAATAAAATCTTAATTTTGCAAAGAATTGTGGGAAAAAAATGACAACTTAAAATAACTCACCATGCCCCTTACTAAATACCCTGGAATGTCTACTTTCCAAAAAGGGGTCATTTGGGGGGCATTTGTACTCTCCTGGCTTGTTAGGGTCTCAAGAAATGAGATAAGCCTCAGTACATCAGACATGATCTTTTTTTTATGATTTGCACCATAGCTTGTAGACTCTATAACTTTCACACAGACCACATAATATCCACAAATTTGGGTTATTTTTACCAAAGATATGTAGCAGTATAAATTGTGGCCAAAATTTATGAAGAAAAATATCTAATTTGCAAAATTTTATCACAGAAACAAAGAAAAATTCATTTTTTTTCAAAATTTTCGGTCTTTTTTCATTTATAGCGCAAAAAATAAAAAACCCAGAGGTGATCAAATACCACCAAAAGAAAGCTCTGTTTGTGGGAAAGAAAGGACAAAAAAATCATTTGAGTACGGTGTTGCATGACTGAGTAATTGTCATTCAAAGTGTGAGAGCACTGAAAGCTGAAAATTGGTCTGGTCACGAGGGGGGTTTAAGTGCAAAGTAATCAGTGCACGCAGTGCACGTTAGTTGTAGTCTTGTGCACTGCTCTATGCACAATACACATCCCATAATCCATAGTGCTTATTAGTGTTGCCACCTCTCCAGGATTCACCCAGACAGTACATGATTTGAATCATGTGTCTGGGTTTCAGTCCACCTGAAACCCGGACACAATATTCAGACAGGAATGTGGCTCGGAACAGGGCCTGACAGGATTGTGAGTGGGCACTATGTGCGCCACATTACTATTCTCTTTGGAGTGCCCAAAGGTGTCCCAGGTCTGTTACAATCTTATAGCGTATACTAAAAAAAAAAAAAAGTTACTGTGCGCCTCTAAAGTGTTCAGGTTTGGCTTGAAGAAAAAGTGGCAACTCTATTCTTAGTCCATCTCTGGACCAAGCGAGAGAGGGTCGCTATGTCCCTACATACAGTGAGACCATGAAGAAAAGTAGCCACCTTCTAACAGCAAGTGGAATCGCAGTGACCAAAAAAAAAGAGATTTGGAGGATGTCAAAAACAGAAGATATTTTTTGAGTTAAGAGTACATATTTTTGTTTTTTAAACCAGAGTTTAGTTTCACTTTAACTTGGCAATACGTGTATGACCAATTTGCATCTCTAAATAATTTTATTTAGAATTTTATTTGGAACACTGTTTTGAGAAAGTTTCTTGCTGTTTTTTGTTATATGTTGACAAATGTGCAAGAAAGAGAAAAAATATATTTATTATTATTATGAATATATAGTATTATTATTAATAATAATAATATTGTTTCTGACCGCTACACCGTTAACCACTTGCCGACCACTGGCCATCATATGACATCCTTGACTTTGTGCGGGGATATCTGTATGACGCCTGCAGCTACAGGCATCATTCAGATATTGGCTTTTTTAGCCGGCGATTCCCTACACCATAAGAACGATCAGCCGATTGATCGTTCTTACTGGCGGCGAGAGGGGGAATCCGCCGGCCCCAGATGTTTACCATAGAGATTTCCGGTGGACCAGATGGTTGCTGGAGTCTCTATGATCATTCGGAGGCTGGGTGCTGGGAAGCCGTGATGGTTTTTTTTTTGTTTTTTTTTAATTCAGCTTTCCCAGCCTAGAGGTGAGATGTGGGGTCTTATTGACCTCATATCTCACTGTAAAGAGGACCAATTATGCCATATTCCTATTACAAGGGTTGTTTACATTCCTTGTAATAGGAATAAAAGGAATAGAAATAAAAGTGATCAAAATGTTTTTTTTTTTTTTTTAAAGTGTTAAACTAAAAAATTTAAAGTAAAATTAACATTAAATAAAATTTTTTAATTCAAAGTGCCCCTGTCCCCGTGTGCTTGCACGCAGAAGCCAACGCATACGTAAGTCCAACCCACATATGAAAACGGTATTCAAACCACACATGTGAGGTATCGCCGCGAACGTTAGAGCGAGAGCAATAATTCTAGCCCTAGACCTCCTCTGTAACTCTAAACATGTAACCAGTAAAAAAAATTAAATCGTCGCCTATGGGGATTTTTAAGTACCGAAGTTTGATGCCATTCCACGAGCGTGTGCAATTTTGAAGCGTGCCATGTTAGGTATCTATTTACTTTGTGTAACTTCATCTTTCACAATATGCAAAAAAATTGCGCCAACTTTACTGTTTCTTTTTTTTTTTTAAAGCATGAATCTTTTTTTTTTCCAAAAAAAAAAAAAAGCGTTTGAAAAATTGCTGCGCGAACACTGTGCGAGATAAAAAAGTTGCAATGACCGCCATTGTATTCTCTAGGGTCTCTGTTAAAAAAAATATGGATAATGTTTGGGGGTTCTATGTAATTTTCTAGCATTAAAAATTATGATTTTTACATGTAGGAGAGAAATGTCAGAATTGGCCTGGTTGGCAAGTGCTTAAAGAGGAGTGCCAACAAAAAAAAAAAAAATTAAAAGTCAGCAGCTACAAATACTGCAGCTGCTGACTTTTAATAATCGGACACTTACCTGTCCCGGGGTCCAGCGATGCGGGGGAACGAGACCCCCCCTCGTTCCCCGCTCTGCTCGCGGCGCCGGCATTCTTAATGTGGGAACCCGGCTGTGGCTTCACAGCCGGGCACCCACTGCGCATGCATGATTCGACGCTCACTCATCTGGGACACATGACAGGTCCCAGATGACTGTGCGGCGCCTACAGGAAGTGACGTTTAGCCCGCGCAATGAAGGTGGCAGACTACGAGGGACCCCCTAGCAACAGGCATTTAGAGGTGAGTAAAAAAATTTTTTTTTCTATTTCATTTATTTAAATTTTTTTATGATTTTTAAGCCACTTTTTTTTTTTTGCCCGCAACCCCACTTTAAATAGATCTCCCGCAGATCCCACTGAGTGCTTGTTTTACAATCCTTCTCATGCCTAGTGATCACAAGATCAGGAACACTAATTTTTTCTCAGCCATAAGTGTGATCTGGAGCTGTCAGTGACAGGATTAAAAACCACCAGCCATGCAAATGGAAAAAAGTTTATTGATGTATCTGCAGACTTGCTGGGGTATGTTAGTACACAATCTTTGAGCTGGATGGACTAAACCTTAGCAATCAGGCAAGTATATGTAACTAGGTACTCTGAATTTACCAACAGCAGGATTCAAGCAGTTCCTTTTTGCTAACTGGCAGGACTGAGTGATAGTGAATTTGTTACTTGCACTTGTAGTTCTGAATGTTACTGCACATAATACTGCTGGCTTTTCATAATATTTCACATGGGTTGAATTACCATTTATATTTTTTTAATAATGTCTTGCAAAAATATTTATTTTATTTTATTTTCTACGCAGTTTACTAGCACAAAATATGTAACCATCCTAACTAAAATAAAAAAATCCCTATCCTTGTCCTATCCTAAATCCTTATCCTGTATCCTCTCACTATATCCTTCATCCTCCTATCCTCTCTCTTCCTATCCGTATACTCCTATCCCTCTTCCATCCTATCCTCGTATCCATCCTATCCTATCCTTCCTATCCTATCCCTATCTCGATCCTCCCTCCTAGCCTTCCTCTATCCTATCCCTCCTTTCCTAATCCTCTCCTATCCTCCTATCCTCCTCCTCGAACTCCTATCCTCTCCATCCTATCCTTACAATGTCCCTATCCTTCCTCCTGATATCCTGCTATCCTTATCCTTCCCCTAAACCTCATCCTATCCTTCCTCCTCTCTACCTCAATCCTCCTTACCAGGAATATCCTTCCTCCTTCCTATCCTCCTTATCCTTCCTCTCCCCTAATTATCCTTCCTCCTTCTATCCTCCTGATCCTCATCCACTTCTTCCTATTATGCCTTTCCTCCTATCCTTATCCTATCCATTCCTCCTCCTATCCTACCTCCTCCCTATCCCCTTCCTAAGATCCCTACTCCTATCCTAAATCCTCCTTCCTCCTTTCCTATCTTCCTTCCTATCCTATCCTCCTCCCTCCTCCTCCTATCCATCCCCATCCTCCTTTCCTACTCCTCTCTCCCCTCCATCTTCTTCCTAATCCTTATCCTTCCTCCTCCCCCTTCCTATCCTTCCTAAGTCCTATCCTTTCCTATTCCTCCCTTATCCTCCGCTATCCTCCTTTCCTATCCTTCCTCTTACATCCTCCTTATCCTATCCTATCCTTCCTCCCTTCCTATCCTCCTTTCCTATCCTAAATCCTATCCTCCTCTTATCCCTCCTTCCTCCTATCCTTCTAGATCCTCATCCTTCCATCCTCCTATCCATCCTACCTCCTGCTATCCTCCTATCCCTCTTCCTTCCTCCAATCCTTCCTCTATCCTTCCTCCTCCTCCATATCCTTCCTATCCAGATCCTATCCTCCAGTTCCTCCTTCCCTTATCCTCCCTTCTTATCCTTCCTCCTCCTTAATCCTTCCTCCTCCTCTCCTATCCTGCCTCCTCCTTATCCTATCCTCCCTAATCCTCCTATCCTCCATCCTCCCTTCTTCCTATCCTTATCCTCCTTCCCTCTCTATCCTCCTTTATCCTCCTCCTTCCTATCCTCCTCCTTATCCTTTATCCTCCTCCTATCCTTCCTAACCTTCCTATCCCTCCTATCCTATCCCTCCTATCCTTCCCCTACTCCTTCCTCCTATCCTACTCCTCCCCTATCCTTCCTTCCTTTTCATCCTCCTATCCTTATCCTCTCCTTCCTCCTTAGCCACCTATCCTGTTCCTCCTTTCCTATCCTCCTAATACCTCCTATCCTATCCTATCCTATCCTCTCCTCTCCTCTCCATTCCTCCATCCCTCTCCTCCTCCTCCTAATCCATATCCTCCTATCCTCTATCCTCCTCCCTATTCCTCCTCCTCCTAATCCTTATCCTTTCCTCTCTTATCCTCCTCCTATCCTATCCTCTCCTATCCTATCCTAGTGTGTTCTTTTCTAATTTGACCAGAGATAAAGGTAAAATAAGTAGTACTGTAGACAAAACATATATGTTATATTTTATATCCTCCCCCATAAACAATAACTCTAAAATTACTTCTTTGGTACAAAATATGGCAAAGGTATTTGCAAATTGAAAAGGTACTTTTTTAAATTGTGTGCATTTTTTTATTTTTTTTAGTTTGACGGAAAGAAGGATCAAACAATATGAATAAAACTGAAAAAAAAGTTGAAACAATAATGGTCAACAATATAAATAACAAAACAATAGTTAATAGTTGAAGTGGAGGGAGGAGTTAAATAAAAATTATTATTATTTTTATTTAATTTTTTTACTTGTAAGGTTGCTTTTAACTCATGTGCAGGTCAAACGTCATACTTTTGATCTATATATGGATAAAACAGGATAAAAATGGATAAAACAGTAAAGCAAATGTAATATTTCTTACAATGTATTTCTCAAATACATTTTCAGACAATCTACAAATTCCATTTTACACAGGAGCAGTTGCATTTTACAGCATTGTTCTCTTTCTTAGCAATTATTTTTATTTTTATTTGCACAGTGCAGTGTACGCTTTAAGCCCACTCTGAGCAAATGCAAGATGCCAAGTCCAAGAATGCGGCTAGGGGCTCATATGATATAACTCCTGAGCTGATGCACAGGGGTTAAATTATCAGTGGCCAACCAATAGTTGAGGAGTGAATATGCCTGGACCAGAAACCTAAGATGGAGCTGTCAGCACCCCGGAGGTAAGCCTGCTGTAATAAGCAAACATTCTAGGCATACTTGAAAATAATGGAAAGCACAGCATTCCCCTGGCACATAACAATTCTGCTTTAAGGTGCTGATTTATATTATAATTGTACTAGGGAATATTTCTATGGTGCTGATTTTAGCAGGGTCCTATCGCTGCATCACTACTTCGAACACACAGAGAAAGTGTAAATGAAATGTTGTTTTTTCCCCTCAGGAGGGAAGAATAACAACTCCTACGTGGCCAAATTACATTGCCGTAGAATAAAGGATCCTACCTGTTGGGCCAGTTGATCTAGAAGGTGCTAATTATCAGTTTTTATTTACCTGCATCTACTTCTCAACTATATACGGTAATAAAAAGAGAGGAAAATAAATTAGAAATAGATTAGAAACATAGATCATACCATGTAAACCAATGGCGGTACAGAAACCAAACTGTTAACATGACCACAAAAGATGAACATTATTTTCATTTATCATTTTATAAATTAGAATCCCAAACAGCACTTTGCCGCAAGAGAAAAAAAAGACATTGGGGTTTAATTAGGAAAGGCAAATCCACTTTGCACTGCAAGTGCACTTGGAAGTGCAGTCGCTCTAAATCTAAGGGGTAGATCTGAAATGAGTGGAAGCTCTGCTGATTTTATCATCCAATCATGTGCAAGTTAAAATGCTGTTTTTTTTTTCCTTGCATTACCCCCTCTCGGATCTACAGTGACTTTACTTTCAAGTGCACTTGCAGTGCAAAGTGGATTTCCCTCTAGTAAATAACCCCCATTGGTTCTTCAAGATCTCTGATCTTACAGCTGATCCATCTAGCAGTTTATGTGTTCTAAATAACACAAATTAAGACAAAAATAAGCATAAATTTGGGTAAAAACATGCGTGTTAAAAAAAAAAAAGTGTTAGCTAATAACAAAGGGTGCATTCATATTGGCACTTTTAACTGGTCCCAGGTGTGGTTCAGCCCCTTGGGCTGATTTGTTTGTGTAGTGTGATTGTGCTGAACTGCGCCCAGGATCGGTTAAGTGTACCGCATCTAGGACCACTTGGAATAAGAAGTCCCGGGCACAGTTTACTTGTGGTCCGGAATGCTTTGATTCAGTGTGAGTGCAAACCGTGCCGGAGCACAGGGGTCTCCATAAAACTCTATGTAATGGATCAATGTGGGCTGGTTAGTATAAGTGTTCCTTATAGTCTGGACAGAGGGCAGGAGCAGGAACTGCCTCGGTTAACCTTTTAAGTATTGCGCTACCCCCACAGGAGATACTGGTTCCCACTATTCCTGCACAGCCAGGCAACACGCATTTCCAACTTGGATCCAGACACAAGAATCAGTCCATGGGCCTGTTTTTGTTGTTTTAATGCAGAAAACAACTTGGATAGGATATAGGGATTTTGGGATGCCCAACTTGATTTGAAGAACACAGATGAGGACAACGTTTTTTTCTATGTACAGAGAAAAGATCCTGGACTGCTCTCCTTAATAGAATTACCTAGTCCCTTGAATCAGTTGCAAAGTCCCTTACGGACCAGGAGCTCTCAGCATGCAGAAGTATCTCCTCTCCTCTTGTAGAACTGCTCCCAGTTACACCGCCTGCAAGTTTTACCAGCCCTCCTGGCTGCTTGTCTACCAGCCCACTTGGCTGCCCAGAAGATCTCCCAGGACAAGGGATAAAAAGGTTAAATAAGTCATTTAAGCCATATACCACAAAGTGATTTAGGCAGGTATAACACCCTAGAATGTGTGGTGAATCCTGTAAACCCTTCATAAATATGCCCCTAAATGTCCTTGTCAAAGTTTTAACTGTAAAAGCTGTGATGGTGGACTTATGTTTAAACTTACTTTCTGGCAACAGAGTACACCCATACCTCCCAACTTTCATAGATGGTAACCTCATCCCTGTCCAGTGTCTGTCCCTACTCTGTCTACACACAAAATGCCAAAATGCTAAATCCGGGAGCCAGGATATTAAATAGATGCTGCCTGACCCAAGATGGCTACCAAAGTCACATGGGGTGACAGCATCCAATAGGGTAGCTGCCTCCCTGTGACCGAGAAAAACCATAGAGGAGTTCCTCTCGACTTCCTTTTCCTTTGCCATCTGAATTGCCACTGCAGACAAGAACCACCTGCAGTGGAGAAAATAGACTGCACCTGCCTACAGGCATTTCAAACAAACAAATTCAATAACGTAGTAGTTGGATGTATTGTTTACTGCAGTATAACACTTCTAGAAATGAAATAGTGCATTTCTCTTTAGAGGCCTATGCATTAGACCAATAAGAGGGACAAAATATTACAAAAAGCCGCGCTAGTGAATTCAAAATAAATCAAATGAATGTGCAGATTCAAAATAATGAACCAAAAAAATATCCATAAAAGTCCGGTGACATAAAGTGAAAAACAACAAAAAAGTGTTCATAAATGTGACAATGTGAAATCCAAAATCTGGTGACTGTGAAAATCAAGAACACCGTGATCCACCACCGTTATATGAATGCGCTTACCAGAGGGCAAGCTCAGATAAGCCTGTAGTATGATGATATCGGGACAAATCTCAACCATCTAAATACGGCACCAATCCGGATCTCCTTACATAGGGTCAGCCAGGGACAGATAATCCAATACTATTCCTCCTTAGGACCAATTGTAGCATAGGCAGTCTCCAATGGTATCGGGCCAGAAATCTCTTAGCAGCCAGTATGTGAATACAGGAAAGAAAGGGATGCTCCCATGGTGTGATACCAGATAAAAAGGTTTATTAAATAAAAACAATCCTACTTACATAAAGAAGTAAATAAGCAGGAACAAGAGATAAAATATGCCGGCCGGCAAATCGTACACCCGCTCACAACGCGGAACGCGATGACGTCAGTGCGTCAGCCTCCCTACGTCCGTTTCGTCCAATGACGTCTTCCGTTCCCCAGAAGACGTCATTGGATGCATATGAATTCCTTGGGCTAGGTTTTGCTTTTAAAGGGGAACTCCACACTCCATTCCATAATACTCTTGTCTCCCCCTCTAATCCCTTGAATTTCCATGGACTAACTTTTGCTTTTAAAAGGCAACTCCACTCCATTCTCAAAAGGCTGTGAGCTGCCTTCACCAATCCAAACCACATGCCTTTTCAGAGCATACAACAGGGCCAGCTAGGAAAGGGGTGAGAAGAGCGATCGCCCAACCCCCTCCTGAACCATACAAGGCCACATGCACTCAACATAGCTGGCTGCCTTTGGGGCATGTTGCGCTCAGCCCAATACCAACCACAAAGCACCTTGCACCCACTAGTTTAAAGGGGCTTTCCACATTCTGTAAAGCCCCCTGTCTGCAGCCCCCCACAACCCCGGCCTAGGGTTGTGTGGAAGAGGCCCTTGTCCCCCGGGATATGGGAACAAGGTGGTTGACTTTTGTGGTGCCCAAGCCCCTCCTGCCTCCAAGCATCCACCCCCCTTTCATAGGCTGGCTTGCTGTGTGTTTGGCTAGGGGTTTGTTAGTGTGTGGGAGGGGCACACTATTTTTTAAGTTTGGGGTGGTATTTTTCACGTGGGGGTTCTCATTTTAAGCCTTAACAGACCCAAATGGCCTTGTTTGTATTGGGGGGCAGGATATTTTTTGTTTTGGGTTAAAATCTTGCAGATTTGTAAGTTTTCTCTAAAGCCGTACATCTTTGAAGCAGCATTTTGGATACATGTTACAGATGCACAACTTTACAGGCAGAGTAAGCCCCTTAAAGTAACTAGCTTTTAAGCTAATTTTATTTTTTAAAAGCACTTCTCTTTGTTTTGTTTTTGGGGTTGTCCAAATTGGTGACATTGATATATGTCCCTCAGGGTGGGACCTGTGCCCCCATACCCATTTTAAGGCGAATAACTAGAATATAAGCCAGCCAAGTGGGGACTAGAAAAATTAACAAGTCAGTTCCCATAGACTGCAATGGTATTTGGTGTATAACTTTTGCCCATGTTAGGCTCTTTGTTTGCCCTTCTGGACCGGGGGGTGTATGTCCCATCTGTAATTTTGCAGCATGCTGGATGATGTTCTTTATTTTGGACAGGGGGTGGCTTATTTTGTGCTAGCTGCATTTGGGTTGTTCTGGGCATGCTCAGGGACTTAAGTTTTTGTGATTCTGTGCTAGAAACTAGCTGTAAATAGCATTATTGCCTTGCAGCTCTAGGCCCTAGGATGCATTCCCACAGTCCCAACATGGACCCCTTTCAGCATGCCTGTATGCTTATCCTGTGATTGTGTAGGTTTACTCCAGGCACTCATCCTCCCATGATCCTGACATTTAAAAGCTAGTAAGCATATAGAGGTCTGATCAACCTGCCACTAGGTTCTCTGTACACTGTAAAGCATAGCTCTCAATAGTCCCTGGTTTTGAGTGACCGTCCCTGATTTGGAACAATGTCACTCTGTCCCTCTCCCCTACTCATTTGTTCCTCATTTTGGTCTGATCTATATAGTTGTATATAAAATGCACTATTTATCTTTCAAAAAGTGTTTCCCAGTGCTAAACCTTCCATCCAGTTTCTAAATGACTGCATTTGTAATTTTCAAAAGCCAGTATAAAGGAATAATAATGGTTAAAAAAAGCACTTGTGGGTTTAACTAATAATTTTTAGTAAAATTCTCCTTTAACCACTTTAAGACCATCCGCCGCAGTTATATTGCAGCAGGCTGGCTCTATTGCGCGAATCGCCGTAGGTGTACGTCGCTTCATGCAATAGATACAGTGGGTGCACGCACGGCGCCGATGCACGTGGCCAGCGGCCGTGATGTCCGCTGGCCCCCCGTGATTGCTCCACAGAGATCCAGAATGGGGATCTGTCAATGTATACAAACAGATCCCCGTTCTGTCAGGGGAGTGCAGAGTGATAGTCTGTTCCTAGTGATCAGGAACAGCGAGCTCTCTGTACTCCCAGTCAATCCACTCCCCCCCACAGTTAGAAACACCTCCCAGGGAACAGGGAACACATTTAACCCCTTGATCGCCACTAGAGTTAACCTCTTCCCTACCAGTGTCATTTATACAGTAATCAGTGCATTTTTATAGCTCTGATTGCTGTATAAATGTCACTGGTCCCAAAAAAGTGTCAAATGTGTCCGATCTGTTCGTCGCAGTCCCGCTAAAAATTGCTAAGCACCGCCATTACTAGTAAAAAATAAATAAAAGAAAACTATAAAAATGCCATAAATCTATCCCCTATTGTGTAGACGCTATAACTTTTTTTTTGCATTTTTGTTATATATATTTATTATAGCAAAAAAGACGCTCTTTTTTTTTTTTGTTTATAGCGCAAAAAATAAAAGCTACAGAGGTGATTACATGTCACCAAAAGAGAGCTCTATTTGTGGGAAAAAAAGGACATAAATTTTGTTTTGGGTACAAAGTCGCACGAATGCGCAATTGTCGGTTAAAGAAATGCAGGCCCGCAAAAAATGGCCTGATCGTTAAAGGGGCAAATCCTTTCCGGTCCTTAAGTGGTTAAGGGGGCGTGGCAGGGTGTATCCCCTATGCCTACATACTTTTGCTAATAGGTGTCCCTCGTTCCCATCCAAAAGAGTTGGGTGGTATGCTGCAAAAAGCTGCATATTATCATAGCACTATATAGCAACTGGAAGTAAATAATTTGGTGACAGACTTAAAAGAATCTTCTAAAGTACTAACAAAAAGTTTCCTTGGTTTTTATTTTTCTTATTATTTGTCAAATCTTCTCTAAAATCTCTCATGAGACGCATTATTCCAAAATCTAATTTAAACCCCACTGTGCTCATGTGATAGACTGTTATTGTTTTCAGTGGAACATTAGCTTATCTTTAGAAGTTCTACCTGCATTTGGATTATAAACTTCAAGAAATAGAATCCTTTTTTTTAGCCAACGACCTTACAAGAAACATTGTAAACAGACACGGAAGTAGATTCAACAATGGGCAGTATTTCATACTGAATATCTCTTGGAAAACCTGTAAAGTTCTGTTCTACCCTGCCAGTCACTGACTGCCAACACAACTTAAAATGTATAGTTTAAAGATGGGGCAAAGCATATAAAACAGACGTATAATCACTGAGCATACAAAAAAATATCACACCACACTTCTAAGTTTGTCATGCCAATTTGTGGTTCTAAAGGCTCAATTTTTTTACCCCCCCTAATACTTATCTGAGCCCCATCTTGATCCAGCAATGTGTACGAGAGCTTCGGCTCTCCAGGGACTCTCACTCCTCATTGGCTGAGGCAGCAGCAGCTATTGGCTCCCGCTGCTGTCAATCACAGCCAGTGAGCCAATAAGGAGAGAGAGGGTCGGCTCTGTTTGTGACTGAGTCTGCCTCTGTGTGGTGCATTGCAGTGAGACTTATTTAGGAGGGCACAGTATACTAAGTGCCGATGGACCAGCACCGCAGCTCACTTTTTACAAAAATGGTACAGGTCCAGTTTTTGTTGCTTTGTTGCTACCCACATAGACACACTGGGGTTGATTTACTAAAACTGCAGAGTGCAAAATCCGGTGCAGCTGTGCATGGTAGTCAATCAGCTTCTAACTTCAGTTTGCTCAATTAAGCTTTGGCAGTAAAACCTGGACGCTGGTTGGTTTCTGTGCAGAGCTGCACCAGATTTTGCACTCTCCAGTTTTGGTAAATCAACTCCATTATATATTTTCTCAAAATTTGGAGAAAATTGAATCCATAACTGTTTACAAGAAACAATAATGATCCCCATGCTGGTTGTATATATTTTGCCTCCATTAGGGCGCAGATTCTGGTAGAATGATCTCATAAGCCCTCTGACTTATGTAGCGCTACCCCCAGTTAAGAGAGCCGCTGGTTTGTTTTGGGTCCCTGAGTACAGCTCCACCAACCCCCGGCAATTTGCTCTACCCGCTCTGGCACAGTTAGTAAAGGGGTATGTATCTATGCACATATAACATCACTTATACTCTAAGTGTAATGGGTATGAACTCACAAGCAGACTGCTGAAATAAGAATAACTGGCTTTACTTTGGCAGTAAGGAAAAAAGAAATAGTAACATGCACTTAAACATATGACTTACAACACATTAGCAGGTTCCTGCAATATGCACTTTAACATGTACACATATATGTAACAACTAGCAATGGGGAAACGGAGCGCCAAGTGTGGCGACCGTCTGCTATGCACCCCTGAGGTGCAATAAATCTATCTGCGCCTACCTAACGGACCAGGCCTGATCCCTAGCAATAGAGCTCAGTCCTTGTACAAGTACAGTGTTCTTCACCGGCAATAAATCTGTAGAGGTGGTGCACATGTAGCTTTAAATGGCGTATTTGTAATCCACAGAAAGTGACATTTGCTGTTCTGAGGTAAATTGTGCCTAGGCAGTTCAATAGGCATAAACGTGTGTATCAATGCAGGATGAGCCTTCCGGCTCTCTCACCAATCCTGGGGTACCGTCCTCAGCTCCGACCGACCGACTGTAGGGAAAAGTCTCCGCTCCGCTGCTGCAGACTCTGAGGGGTGAGAGTCTCTCTCCACCTGCTGCAAGGCCCAGGCTTCAGGCCTTCAGCAGTCCCGGTCCGCACAGGTGTCTCTCTCTCTCAGTGATGTCTGTGTCTGAGTCACCAGCCCAGTCAGAACAGGAAGAGGCGGTCTCTCCTCTTCCTTTTTATATCCTCCCCCAGCAGCCTCTTGGGCGGAAACAGACATCCTCCCGGGAGCCTGGGGAATTATGGGGGATGTAGTCTCTTCCCCTAAAAGGGGTACGACCCCGCTACACACTCCCCCCACTTTGAATCTTTGGTCCCCAAAGACATTGTTCAAACCACAAGCTTTCTTGGAGACAACACGTTCACATAATTCAGACAGAGGAGCTTCCCACCAATTAGCATAAGATGGGGAGCTGTCCTGTCTACAGGTCACTTCAGTGTGGGCGACCTGTTTAACTGTGCCAGAGAGTGAGCTGGGGCTGCCCTCCACCAAATGAACAGTGGATGGGTCAGGGCTTTCAGCACTTCTCCTTGCTGTGGTAACAGAGTCCTCTGAACTTTCTCCCATCTTGGGGTAAGTTAACTTCTTGGGAGGCTTCACAACTCTGCGAGCTCTCTGTTCTCTTGGGACTTCTTCAGGAACACATTCTGGCAACATCTCTGGTTTTGGAACATCTACTTCTTCTTCTTCTGAGTAGAGACCAGGGATATCTTCCCAGCACTCAGGCACAACACTGAATGGCACAAACTCTGTGGCTTCTGGGTTCAATGTGTTATCTTCCACATCTTCAGTAGGTGGAAGATCTATGGCAGAATTTCCTGGAGTTGAGGAAGGCCATAGCCATTCAAGTTCTCCTCTTTCTTCCTCTGGTTGGGGGTCCTGTCCACCCCTAACTTGGGATGTCTGAGACCTAGTATTAGGCCTGGGGGTATCCAGAATGGAAACAGATTCAGGTAAGTCTCTTACTGGAGGCATTCTGACTGCTTCAGTGAGTGGGAGCAAGTGATTCCTATGCCAGGTCTTCAAAGGCCCCACTCTTCCTTCTGGCTTCAACTTGTAGACAGGCAATCCTGGAAGTTTTCTACAGATGATATATGGCTCTGATCTCCATCTATCCGCAATCTTGTGTTTTCCAGGGATCCCTAGGTTGCGTAACAGTACACGGTCCCCAGGCTGTAGGTCCTGTACTCTAACTTTCAAATCAAAGTTCCTCTTGTTTCGGGCCCCTCTCTGGTCAGAGGCCACTTGAGCTTTCTCGTAAGCTATCTTCAAACTGCGCCTCAGTCTGTCCACATATCCTTTGTGGGAGGCAGCAGAGGCATGGTCTAAAGAAATGCCGAAGGCCAAATCCACTGGCAATCTTGCTTCTCTCCCAAACATAAGCCGGTAAGGGGAAAAACCTGTCACATCACTTGTTGTACAGTTGTAAGCATGCACTAGAGCTGAAATGTGTTGACTCCAATGTTGCTTCTTCTCTGTTTCTAGAGTTCCCAACATGTTCAATAGAGTCCTGTTGAACCTTTCAGGCTGGGCATCACCTTGAGGGTGATATGGTGTGGTCCTAGTCTTCTCTACTCCCAGAGAATCTAGTAGCTTCCTGATCAGGCGACTCTCAAAGTCCCTTCCTTGGTCTGAATGGATTCTCTGTGGCAGTCCATAGTGAACAAAGTACTTCTCCAAAAGTACCTTGGCTACTGTAGAGGCCTTCTGGTCCTTGGTTGGGAAAGCCTGAGCATAACGGGTGAAATGGTCGGTTACCACCAGAACATTTCCCAATCCACTCAAATCGGGTTCGAGGCAGAGAAAATCAATGCATACCAGATCCATTGGGCCTTGACTCTGTAGGTGGCCCATTGGGGCAGCTTGATGGGGTAAAGTCTTTCTCTGAATGCATCTTGCACAGGAATGGCAATACTCCTCCACTTCGGCCCTCATGCAGGGCCAATAAAACCGGTCTCTGACAAGCTGGAAGGTTCTCTCTGCTCCTAAGTGACCATGCTGGTCATGTAAGGCAATCAGCACAGTCTCTCGATGCTTCTCCGGGAGAAACAACTGCCACTTGTCTTCTGGGCCATCAGAGGGGCCCCTTCGGTAGACTACCCCCTGATGCACCTGTAACTTGTCCAACTCTCTCCTCAGTAGGCGAGCTTCTTTAGAAGGGTGAAGGCGAAGTCCCTCTGGACTCTGGTCTTCCAGGGCTTCCAGGACCAATTTCCCCATGGGGTCTTCCAATTGGTCACACCTTAACTCTTTCTTGGACAGCTTCGGTAGGCACTCTTCTGCTAGTTGAGTTACCCCACAGTAACACTTTGGGACTCCCACTGTGGTAACTCCTACCTCTTCAGCTCTGGATCCTCCTCTGGCTTGGAGTTCAGCCCCCTGGCAGAGGGCTCGCACTCCATCTGGTGCCACTTGGGTCCAGTCTTCCCAGTCATCGACCATGACATGGGATCTTCGGGACAGGGCATCTGCATCCCTATTTCCAGCCCCTGGTCTGTACTTGAGGCTGAAGTTGAATCCAGACAACGCCGCCAACCATCTGTGTCCAGTTGCATCCAGCTTGGCGGTGGTGAATAGATAGGTCAAGGGGTTGTTATCTGTTTTTACAGTAAACTCGGCCCCATACAAATAGTCTCTCAATTTGTCAACAACTGCCCACTTGAGGGCTAAGAACTCCAACTTGTGGGTGGGATAGTTCTTCTCGGAGGGGGTCAGGCTCCGGCTCACATAGGCCACTGGTCGTAGCTGGTCTTCATACTCCTGGTAGAGTACTCCACCTAGGCCCTCATGGCTGGCATCAACATGTAGCTCATATGGTCTAGTGGGATCAGCGTAGGCCAAAACTGGGGCTGTGGTGAGACTTCTCTTCAAGGTTCTGAAAGCCTCTTCACACCTTGAATTCCACTGGTTTTGGACCGACTCACTGGACCTCCTAGGCCCCATTCCATCTTCCTCTCCTTCTGTCTTGAGCAGCTCGTTGAGGGGTTTGGCAATGCGGGCAAATCCATCCACAAACCTGCGGTAGTAGGAGCAGAACCCCAAGAAAGACCGAAGTTCTGTAACTGTTGTGGGCCTTGGCCACGAAGTAACTGCCTCCAACTTCTCAGGGTCTGTAGACACTCCTTTTTCAGACACTATGTGTCCCAGATAGTTCACAGAAGACTGATAGAACCGACACTTCTCTGGAGAAAGTTTAAGTCCCTCTTCACTGAGCCTCTTCAGTACTTTCTCCAGCCTGGCTTCATGTTCTTCCAAAGTCTTTCCAAAGACAATGACATCGTCCAGATACACAAGGACTTCTATGAGGTTCATGTCTCCAACTGTCCTTTCCATTAGGCGTTGAAACGTAGCAGGAGCTCCAGATAGGCCCTGAGGCATCCTGTTGAACTCAAAGAATCCTACTGGGGTTATGAAGGCAGTCTTTTCTCTATCTTCTGGATGCATGGGGATTTGGTAATACCCACTCTTGAGGTCCATCACACTGAACCACTTAGCTCCAGATAAACTCTGTAAGGCATCTTCTATCCTTGGCGTGGTGTACTGGTCAGGAATGGTCCTCCTGTTGAGAGTTCTGTAGTCAATGCAGAGTCTCAATGACCCATTCTTCTTCCTGACTACCACAATTGGGGAGGCATAGGGGCTTCTGGACTCCCTAATCACTCCCGTCTTCTTCAGTTCCGCAAGCTGCTCCCTCAGATCCTCCAGATCTGCTAGCGGGACTCGCCTGACTCTTTCTCTGAATGGCTTGTCCTCTTGCATGCGGATTCTATGGGTGGCACTCCTCGCACACCCCACATCAAACTCATCTTTGGAGAAAATCTTCTCCCATCTGGTCAGCTGGGCCTTGGCTCTCTCTTTCCAAGCTCCAGGTAGGTTAGGGTTTTCCATGGAGAGTTTCTTCCAAACATCTTCTCCTTCACCCGTCCCCTTCACTTCTGACCAGCCAACTGGGACAGCAGGACTCACCTGTCCCAGAAGCATCCTGGCAGGGATCTCCACGGGCTGCTCCGTGGGGTTCCTTACACTGACAGGGACTCTTCCTCTAGCCTTCTTCAGGTCCTTTAATGAGATTACTTCTGGTATCACTTCCAGACCTGAGTGACCCTCCATTGGGTCGGGTTCCAACATTACAAATGGGCCAGGCTGCTCCCAAGTAAGTTTCACCGTGGCTCTCATGCAGGTCACCTCTCCAGGCTGTAACACTGCTCCTTCTTTTCCAAGCCTCCATACCCTTCCTATCCCCTCACTTGGGGTCTTCTGCTCTAGGACCAACCGCTGGTAGGCTGCCTTCAGCATGGGATGGATCTTGGGAGTTGAAAGATTCTCTTTCTTCACCAGGGGGGTCAGAAGCCTTCTGACTAGATCCGTGTTCGTCCCTATAATCAGGGACGTCTTGCTGGTTCCTGGTGGGCGGGGACACACCACTGCTAAGGTGTCGAACACTTCAGACTTCCCAGCTACGGATGGGTCAAACGTCAATCTGATGGGTAAGTATCCATCATAGGGGAAACTCTGGGTTCCCAATCCCCTTATCTCCAACTCTTCTATCTTCTGTATTGGCAGATGACTCAGGTATCTGTCATAGAAGTCCCTGTACAATAGGGTCACTTGTGCTCCAGTGTCCAGGAGAGCCTTCGTGTACACTCCTTCCACTTGGATGGGTACAGTAGGGGATGGACCAACCAGCTCCTCTGGGTAGGGCCTAGTTGATGCTGTCCTCTTCTTTGGACTCTTCGCTTTACCAGCACTTGATTTGCACTTGCTCCTTTCTTGAGCCTGGTATGCATTAATTTTCCCCCTCTCAGTGGGAGTGTGAACCCGTTGAGGGACATTGTTATCTCTCACTTTGAAGAGTTCACGCTTGGGGGTGCTGTGTCTCTCCGGAGGGGTCTTGCCCCCTTTCTCTGGAGTGCACCTTGGTTGAGGATCCCTGGGCCCCTTTTGAGGGGTTTGATCTCCTCGCTTTCTCTTCCTGTTGTGCTTCTTGGAGCTCACTGAAGGTGATGGGCACCCGGTTGACTCCTTCACCGGGGCCCTTTGGCGTTTTCCGCCGGCTGGCGGCCTTCTGCCTTCTTCTTCTTGGGACTGGAACATACAGCTGCAATATGACCAATTCCTCCACAATTAAAGCAAATCATCTCACCGTAGTCAGGTGGGGATGCTGGTGCTGGAACAGCTGGAAACAATTCCCTCCTGCTTGTTTCTTTGTTGGGACTGGGCGTCTCTTTCGCCACTAGAGATGTCAGTATCTCCATCATCTGGGACATCTGCAACTTCAGGGCATCTACTTCTGTCTCTCTTTCAGGGGTTAAGGCCGACCTGACCGTGGCCACTGGAAGTTTTGTAGACCCCATCACTTGCTTTTCCCGTTTCTCTTCCAACAGGGCCTCTTCTTCTCTGACCACTCGAATGAGATCGGGGTAGTCCAGGCTCTTCCCATCCTGCCGGTGCGTAGAATTAGTGCGACAGGGTCTAGGGGTTGGGCTCCCCTGACCACCTGCTGGGCACGGGCTTCATCTACCTTCCCCGGATCTATCCCCTTCTTCAGGATAATCCTATGCAGGATCTTGTCTATGCGTCCCATATACTCTGACAGCTTCTACCCTGTCTTCTGGTAACAGTGTTCCAGTTGATAGGTAAGTTCTGTGACTTTTTCTGTCCCACCAAACACACCTTCCAGGATGTCTATGTAGTCCTGGGCAGTGCAATCCTTTTTGCTTGTCTTCAGATTGCGTATGGCCTCTAAGGCAGGTCCTTTTAGGCTCTCAACAATCCTTTGCTTCTTTCTGCCTTCTGAGACCTCCCATTCTTCTAAGGCCTGCGTGGCACCATCTAACCACTCTTCAAATCCCTCTTCTCCCGAGGGTACAGGTGTCCTCCCTGAAAACATCCGGAGTTTCCTGTATCCCGACATCGGGTAATCCCCGGGGTCTCTTCTGCACTGAGTCACAATCTCCCCTAGGACAGCACACAGTTCTGCACTAAGAGTAGTTTGTGCGGGTGCGGGACTTTCCGCGCCCTTCTGCTCTTCCTCCTTTGGGGATGGCATGGCTTCCATAGGAGAACAGTCTCCCTTGCGCGGCAGCGCATGCAGCACTTGATAGGCCTGACCATTCGGTGCTTGTATGCTTTGGCTCCTGAACTGCTCTGGAGTCTCTTCCTGCCATTCTATTAGGGCGTATGTATACCCAGCATCATTTCTCATGTCCATTATCCATGGCTTTTGGCATGGGGACAGGGACATTATGAGCTGCTTCACTGCCTCTCTCTGCCATATCCCTGGCAGTTCAATGACTGATGCTGCGGCTGGGTCAGTGGCCCATAGTGTGTACCACTGTCCCACTTCTATCGGGTCCATGCCGGTACCTTCTGGCGGCTTTTCCCGCTGACTCAGGATCCCGGATTACGAGCCCCCACGTGTAGCGCTACCCCCAGTTAAGAGAGCCGCTGGTTTGTTTTGGGTCCCTGAGTACAGCTCCACCAACCCCCGGCAATTTGCTCTACCCGCTCTGGCACAGTTAGTAAAGGGGTATGTATCTATGCACATATAACATCACTTATACTCTAAGTGTAATGGGTATGAACTCACAAGCAGACTGCTGAAATAAGAATAACTGGCTTTACTTTGGCAGTAAGGAAAAGAAATAGTAACATGCACTTAAACATATGACTTACAACACATTAGCAGGTTCCTGCAATATGCACTTTAACATGTACACATATATGT